>CM076984.1:45587203-45637203 GCA_039105355.1 Benthosema pterotum | reverse complement strand
CACCAACACACATGCAGAACATAGAGAATGATTAGCTCTCTCACGCAAAAAAATGGCATTTTATGACTTACATGTAGAACCTACTCAGTAAAGTCAAAAGTCAAAGTCGTCAGATTAGTCACTCACGTTACCGCAGTGAAATTAGTTCTCCGCTTTTGACCCATCTCTTGGAGCGGTGAGCTGCAGCGTGCGCCGCGCTGGGGAATCATTAGTTGATTTGACCCCCAATCCATCCCTTTGATGCTGAGTGCCAAGCAGGGAGGCATTGGGTCCCATTTTTACAGTCTTTGGTACTATGACCCGACCGGGAATCGAACCCCGGCCTCCCAGTTCCAGGGCGGACACTCTAACCACAAGGCCACTGGTCTGGTAAAGATGCAAAATGAGGAACGTATCTTATTGGGACTGACTGCATGCCCTACCAGTGCATGCGGGACTTGTACACATGTAATACCAGTATGGAGATACAATCCACTTTAACTGCCAATCAGATCAGCTCAACAAGAGGACCATAGTCCCTTGGGTTACCGAGTTTGAAGTCTCATCATACGCCAACAAAAGACAGCTACGCAGAGATTTCACATAGTAGGATATACTGTACAGTACAGCACTTAGTTAACTGAGGTCCACCAGGGCATTATGCTAAGTCTGCTGGTATTTCCTTCAAAGGTTCATTTGGTTTAAATGTTTATTCTTTGCCTTCACATAAGGCCCTACAGTAGATAAAGTAGCCTATGATGGTATGTTCAATATAAACAACACAGGCCTAAGCCTCTCTTGTTTTGTAATGTAAACATGTTCTGTTCCATATTATGGAACTTAATTGCGTGTGTGTGTGTGTGTGTGTGTGTGTGTGTGTGTGTGTGTGTGTGTGTGTGTGTGTGTGTGTGTGTGTGTGCGGCTGTGCGTGCATGCATGTGTGTGTTTGTGTTGTGTGTTAGTAAATGCATTCATGAGTGCACTCACCTGGTTGATGTGTTTGAGTTTGTCGATAATCTGCCCGATGACGGGTTCGAGGGCTTTGTTGTTTCTGGACTCTGAGCCGTGAGAGTGAGCTCGCTTCAGGCCCGGGCCAGAGAACCTGACAGACAAAAACAAAACACAGCAAACGTTTATTTTCACTCTGAACCAGATCAACCAGGTGATCCACAGGCTTCAAAGGCAGACCCACAGTCCACACGTCATTTCAAATGCTGTAAAATAAATCTACATTTGGATAAACAGGAGCAGAATAAGTCCACCCAGGTAAACTCACCCAAGTTGTTTTTTTCTGTGTTATCCAGAACGTTTCTATAGTCATTTACATATGTAACACATGTTGTTGGATAGATACTGTATGTATGTAAATAAATTACGTTTTTCTTTCATATAAGGTTCTAAATATAAGGTTCTAAATAATCCACATGCTTCTTTCTCCTATAGCCCAAAATCTGGGGGTGAAAAATAAGTAAATTAGGTTTTATTGCCACCTAGTGTTGATTATATGAATAACTGGTCAAGCAAGCCACACATATTCAAATTTGTTTACCTTAATCCAGACTCTAAACAACCTTTTCAAACTTGCTGGGGAGGTTACAGTACATCTAAATATTTTATGTACTGTACAGTAATTGCATAGAAGGTGAACGAGTACAATAACATTGTAGTTCAGTGAAGCTGAACGCATATCCATGGATAGATGAAATGTACGCAATCATAATCAACCACTTATATATAAGTAGTTGACCGTCCCCAGTCTATAGTTAGTCCATGTTGTGAGCTTGCAGATCCGTTCTTTCTTTGCAGACTGTTTGTCTAGCAAAGCGGTCAAAAATGCATGAGGTATTTAGCACATGCTCATATCCACAGAAACGTACACATTGCAAGGTCCTGGTATCAGCATGACCCAACAGCCAACAACAGGGTCACTGGTTGAGTACATAAGACAGACGGGCAGACGGGTGCTAAAAAGTAATGGTGGAGTAGGCGTGCAGACATTAACACATTGTGTCCTGATCAGATTCTACATTTTCACAATTTTTCAAAAATAGCAGACCTACAAGCTCATATCGCGCCACTCGGTGGCGCGATATGAGCTTGTAGATCTGCTATTTTTCAACAGCTTAAAAACACCAAAACGGTTCAGTACACAAGTTAAACCTGTCTATCACTTTTATTATACTATACTACCTATTACTACACATGTTGTCATTTTTTGTTACTATTGTTGTTGTTCATGTTGCTTGTATCTTCTTTTCTGTCCACAGTATCTCTTTTCCCCTGACATGGGTCAATAATCATGTAGTGTCTTTGTCTCTCACACACAATGCACACATTTTAGGGTTTTTAGACACTCTTCAAATGTAAGCAAAAACAAAGACATGATAAATCTGTTTTTCTAGCTGCTATTTGAAAAATTGGGTCACCTGCAAAGTTGCTAAATCCACACCGCCTGGTTGTGCCTGAGGTTTTTTCCCCATTAAGGGGAATTATTCCTTGCCACTGTTGCATAAAACTGCTTGCTCAGTGTGAGGAGGCAACGTTGGTGTTTAGCCTACATTGGGCCCCTGCTCTAGAGTAAATTGTCTTGAGACATCTTGTTGAGATTACAATAATAACAATTAAAAGGAAACCTAGCTAATAAGAATAAATATATATCTATATATTAGGGCTGTTGAATGATTAAAAATTTTAATCAAATTAATCACAGCTTCAAAATTAATTTAATCATGATTAATCACCATTCAAACTATGTCCAAAATATGCATGTTTTCCTGTACAGGATTACAACATTAGAAATAGAAACAGAATCTGTGAAAAAAAATAACCATTTATCTTTAAAATATTAGTCAAAATAGGTGATCTACAAGCCCTCAAACCTTGTAGATCCTCCAGCTATACTCTATGGCTCTGATTACAGGGAGACACACAGCTATATGTCTTTGTAAAACCGAGCTCAACCCTTTTTTTCAATGAAAAAATACTCAGTGGTTTGAGTCAGTGTGCACATGAGTTAATTGCGTTAAAATTTTTAATCAGATTAATCAACAAAATTAATTTAATCCCATTAATTAACTATTTTCAACAGCCTTACTATATATACAGTATATATATATATAATATATATATATATATACAGATATATATATATATATATATATATATATATATATATATATATATATATATATATATATATATATATATATTATATATATATATATATATATATATATATATATATATATATATATATATATATATATATATTTGCCCTCTACAACCAAAATAAAATTGTACAACTGTACATATCTTCTTGAATATTCAATTTCTTTCATAAATAGAAAATATTTCACTAAATAGGAACTGCTCCTATCGCAAGTTCATAATGTCAAGTGCAACTGTGACTCCAGCCCTATGGACATGGAATGAACAAGCTAATAATAAGTAAAATTTATTTAACACACTCATATCAATCTTAAGAAGTATTACGTTGTTGTTGTTTTTTATTTAACACATTCCATAGGGCTAGCCCCACACACGGACATACTGTATGACATCATCACCTTGCGACGGGAGCAGTTCCAACTTCCTACTGATTGAAAGATTCTCTTTTGAGAAAAGAAAAATATTTAAGTGAGGCCAAGTATACAGCACATTTGTAGTATTAGCCATAACATATACACATTACACAGTATAACATACTGTATTTTGCAACTTATTACAACACATGTGACATTGATTTAGAATAACATACTTAACTAATTATGTTTAATGAAACCAATCACTCATCAACTTGAAGTCTTAACTAGACTTCAGAATATTTTTCATGTGCCAGACACTCAGACAGGCTCTACAGCAAACCTGGGCATTATGCGGCCCGGGGGCCAAATGCGGCCCTTTGGCTGACTCTGACCGGCGCGGGGACCACCAGTGGTCCTTGAGAGAGTTCCAGTTAAATATGGAAAGTTGGTTAACCAGATGTAACTCTTTGAGAGCGTAAAAATGGAACCATCTGAATTACCTAAAATCTACACATCAGATAATGTAAAAGAATGGTTATTTTTTATCTATGTTTGCCTGTTTTGTTTCCCAAATCCAGCCTGGTATTGTGGACAAAAACAAAAGAAATCTTTAGTTTTGGGGTCTGTGGGGCTAAAATGTCATCAAATGATGGTACTCTGTGGCTCAAATACTGAATAAATAGTGAGCCCTGGTGTCAAAATGGTTGGTCTCTTACTCTTACTTTCGTCATGAAATTAAATTAATACTGCGGACACTTTAGTTCAGCCTTTAGTCTTGGCCCTCCACAATATTTTATGGATCTCATTTGGCCCCTTGGGAAAAATAATTGCCCACCCCTGATCTACAGTGTGTTGGATGAGGTGGTTAGGAGAACAGTGTGTTCGGTGAGGTGGTTAGGAGAGGTATAATAGAAGGAGCCATAATGAGCATAAAAGCACGTTGGAACACGTCCCTCCATCTATCACCATGTCCTTGTCTGCATGTCTTCCACCTTTACCCCCCAAAAAACCCTAACCCTTCTATAGACCCGAAAAAGAACACAATTAATTTGCTTTGCAGTTCCAAAAAGACACATTTTATACATTTTCTTTTTTTAAGAATCCATATCATCTTTTATTATTTTCGTACAATGAAATGACCCTGTTTGAAATATGTTTTCATAGGCAGAGAGTCTGAATTGTAAAAGTGTCTGTGGTTTGGAGGATATTCCTTCAGGAGTAGTTCCTGATGATGTCTTCCAGGCCTGCTGCTCTGGGGCTGCTGCTGCTCTGGGGCTGCTGCTGCTCTGGGGCTGCTGCTGCTCTGGGGCTGCTGCTCTGGGGCTGCTGCTGCTCTGGGGCTGCTGCTGCTCTGGGGCTGCTGCTGCTCTGGGGCTGCTGCTGCTCTGGGGTTGCTGCTGCTCTGGGGCTGCTGCTGCTCTGGGGTTGCTGCTGCTCTGGGGTTGCTGCTGCTCTGGGGCTGCTGCTGCTCTGGGGCTGCTGCTGCTCTGGGGTTGCTGCTGCTCTGGGGCTGCTGCTGCTCTGGGGTTGCTGCTGCTCTGGGGTTGCTGCTGCTCTGGGGCTGCTGCTGCTCTGGGGCTGCTGCTGCTCTGGGGCTGCTGCTGCTCTGGGGCTGCTGCTGCACGCTATGAGTGCACAGGTGTGTTTGTACAGCTGAAGAAGCAGAGCTTGAATTGGGGGGTTGGTGGCGGGGCGGGGGGCCCTACCCTACTGTACATCACTGGTTCTCAATGCCGGGTCCGGGGACCACCAGGGGTCCTCAGTGGGTAACTTGCAGGCAGTGTTGGGCAATATTACGAGAGCAATATAACTTAACTTTACTTATGACCCCTTTGAAAAAGTAATAATATTATACTAGTATACAGTATAACTTTCTCAAGTCCACCCCTCCCATACGCAAAGGAATAGAGGTGTACAATTACAACACAATCTGTTAAGAGATAACTTACTGTACTGTATGTCAAGTGTGCAGAATGCTGCGTGCGTGCATTAGGATCTACAAACTAGTTGCACTACTACTGCACTACTGCACTGTGGTTATCTGGTGATATCTTGTAGATCTGTTCTATTTTCGCATGCAACAACAAGCTTAAATGTAATAAGTAATGAGGCGTGTTTTGGCAGAGAACATAATACATTATCCATTTTGGCAGAGTAATATTGTGACACTACTTTTGCTGGAAAAGGTAATAACATTACAGTAATATATAAAATCTAATTTGTTAATGCCCAGCACTGTTTGCGGGCCTGTAGGTGTTCTGAGGGTGTTTGAATGTCCAAATTTGTTCACTTTCAGATAAATTACAGATTACCGCAGATTTACCGAGGATATACCGACATTAACAAATTTGACATTAACAAATTTTATTATTTGGGGGTCCGTGGACCAATCCATATCATATATTTTACGTTGATTAAACGACAAGATCGAGAATCGCTATACCCTATGTCAAATCATGTCACATGTACTGTGCAACATGCGCCTGTACCATATGTGTCTTTCTGTCTGCAGCCTGTCTGCAACCTTCACTCGCCAGTCCAACGCACAACCAGTCGCGCCAATAGGGCTGAGCCCGATTGGCGGGGCTGTTGTGTCTGGCTCATGGCTGGGTGCTACATTCACCCCCTTGATCTTCACACTTCACACCACGGACCGGCGTACACGATGTCCTTCGTGTGGACACGCAAGGACGTAGACGGGTATATTGGGGATAACACCCACACTCCAAATCCTGCCGACTCGCGACTACCGACTAGGCCAGATTGTAGTATTGCGCGGAAGCGGGGATCGAACCCGGGACTCCCACACGCCAGTCCAGCGCACAACCAGACGTGCCAATAGGGGTGAGCCCGATTGGTGGGGCCATTGTGGCTGGCTCATGGCTGGGTGTTCCATCTGTCTCCCATTTATTGTTATGCCCATGTACGTATGTCATCAACACAATATCAGACGTTTCTAATGACATAAACATATGGGGCATGAACTCCCAATTCATCCCCGTTAGTAGGCCGGTGCCCGTTTTTTTTTTAACCCATTGTAGACTATCCCGATTCTAAAAATGTCTTTGAAATACTAACCTAAGTGTACTGGAAAACTTCAAATTATTGTGTAACACCATCAAATTTTTGACATGTTGTGATACAGTACATACTGTACAGAACGCATATTGGTGTTCCCGTCAACTAGGGTAAAACTACCACTAGGGGTTCCCGTCTACTATGGGTTAATTAAATAACCCACCGATTGAAATATCTAATATAATTATTACCGTGGTACCAGAAATGTTTTTCAGTGAGCGACGTGTTTGTACAACATCAATCAGTCTGCAGTGTAAATGCCATCTTGTCGCCAATGCTTGTCACCGCAGGACGTTAGCATTTACTGGGTAAAATGTTAAAGAGAAAAGGCCACGGGAAAAAGAAGTGTCTCATCTAGTTCTTGCCCTTTGACAACGGATACAAAGTACAGCACCTTTTTGATTTGGGGCTGCCGCTGCAGCCATCTGAACACCATGATCACCCTCAACATCATCTCTTCATCCATCAGCCTCCAGTCCATGGGATGACTTTTCATTAGAGCACCACATCTCCACAGTTATTTATCCTCCTTATTAGCCGCGATGATCTCATACCCAACCCACGTTAATGGTCACATTAATAATGGAGGGATGTGTGATCCATTAAGCAGACGGAAGAGGAGGAAATACGGGCTGGCTGGATGGAGGACTGGAAGCCGAAAGGTCCTGAAGATAAGCGAGGCAACGGGCTCGTGTTTCGCAGCCCGAGTGTTGGCCTTGAATTTTAAAGGTAATTTTTAAGGCATGCGGTTCTGCATTATTGGACCAGAGCATCAACACAGGTCACAAATCTCATGATACTTAACTGTCTGGGTCGGCATGAGCTTGATCCAATCGGTTCCCTAAAATTTCATTTAGTTTTCACGCAGTGACTATATAACGTTCCAGAGTTGAATTCATCAACAAAATCTATGGTGAGATGAAACATGTTTGTTGATTATTGCTGCTTTTTATACTGACAAAATGGAAAAACAAAAAAATATACAGTATAACCTACGGAGGGACGAGTGAAGGAGAGATCCAGTAGAACTCGGATAAACCATCTTAATAGTGTTAAGTTGCACTTAATTGTGTGTGTTCTGAAAATGTGCTCTGAAAATAGAAGATGCTCACGGTATTGCAATCAAGTGTAAAATCAGGCATCATCCACCAAAATGTGTTACGGTTTTTATGATCATTTAATTTATTACATATATTAATACTGTCTTGGTGTCTTTTTCTTTTAAAAGTTTGAAAATGTCTTAATTGTGATAAAAAAAGAACTTCAGTAAATTAAGTATAATGTTCCAAATGATCCAAGACAAAATCTAGATTTAGATCATTAAAATAAACTCTCAACATGCATGCGGTGCACCCACTGGAGTCGCGATCCCAAAGCCATCCCAAAATGAAAACAGAGGATTTTTACATTGTAGATTGGGGTGCCAGTAGCCAGGCCTCCGAGATGCATTTTGCATATCAAACTAGAGCCTTTGCACTGAAATGAGTGTGAAATCATTGATTATGGTTCATATGTTCTGATCAGCACTGAACCCTGAGAGTAACTGTGCTGTGTTCAGCCTGCATGCACTGAGGGGAAAAAAGCCAACACATGATATCAACACAGAAAAGCGGCTGTATAGCATGGCCGGATCTAGGCATGGGTATGGGGGGGGGGCAATGCCTCACTAAATGCTCTGACTGCCCCACCAAACATGATGGCATGAAAAACAACCCAAATTTCAAGATATTTCAAATTGCTTATGATTAAAATGATTTGAAAACACTATGCAACTAAATTCAATTGTGGCACCACTAAACCAACACCATTTCATCATTGAAAACAGAAAACTCTCTGAGTTAGACCTTTAGCTTTATGAATGCTGTTGTGCCTGTTGCAGCTTCAATAACAACTAATGTTATTATTGATGCTTATATAAGTACAACATACTGTAACCGAAAACGGTATGGGGGCGACTTCATTGTCTTCCTTGTCGTTGCCATGGTGAAGCCGCCCCCATACCATTTTCACCTGCCCACCCAATTGGGAAATGTTACATCCGGGCCTGGTGTACAGTATAAATGTTTTGAGATGACACTGTGTCAAAAATGGTATCTCTAAATAACAAGTAATATGACCTGCGAGACTGCGAGACAAAAATAAATGGCTCTGAGCAAGTTTATGACAGTGTGAGGTTCCTATACTGTTATTCAGAGATTCCCTTTTTGATTATATGCACTTTGTCCTACACACCTGTCACCAGCCTCTCCAGGTGTGCACAGGCCTTTTCTTTGAATTTTAAAGGTAATGTTTAAGGCATGCGGTTCTGCATTATTGGACCAGAGCATCAACACAGGTCACAAATCTCATGATACTTAACTGTCTGGGTCGGCATGAGCTTGATCCAATCCGTTCCCTAAAATTTCATTTAGTTTTCACGCAGTGACTATATAACGTTCCAGAGTTGAATTCATCAACAAAATCTATGGTGAGATGAAACATGTTTGTTGATTATTGCTGCTTTTTATACTGACAAAATGGAAAAACAAAAAAATATATAACCTACGGAGGGACGAGTGAAGGAGAGATCCAGTAGAACTCGGATAAACCATCTTAATAGTGTTAAGTTGCACTTAATTGTGTGTGTTCTGAAAATGTGCTCTGAAAATAGAAGATGCTCACGGTATTGCAATCAAGTGTAAAATCAGGCTAAATAACAAGTAATATGACCTGCAAGACTGCGAGACAAAAATAAATGGCTCTGAGCAAGTTTATGACAGTGTGAGGTTCCTATACTGTTATTCAGAGATTCCCTTTTTGATTATATGCACTTTGTCCTACACACCTGTCACCAACCTCTCCAGGTGTGCACAGGCCTTCTCTGAACAAGATGACACGGTGTGACATTTGTTGTCAGTGTTGCTCCTCTGAATCGCCGAGGCCTCCTCACCCCCCGCCTCCAGGTGGGACGCCAGGCAACAGCCAAATTTAGCTGTGACTCTGAGCAACGCTTCTCAAGTGTCAGACGCTGTCTCTTCCCTGTCCCCGCGCCCGTTGCCCCGCCCAAATGTAGCTGGACGAGACAATAGCCCAATGAGTATCACGTTCATGGTCTCGGAAAAAAGCTCCTATCTGGGAGGATAATGGAAGATGATCCTGAACAAATCAGAGTGAAAACGTAGCCGGAGGAAACGCGCGGCTACACGGCCGGTGCGGCCCGGCAGCTGACACGGACAATTACACCGTAATCTCCCCGTCCAATCCCCCACCACGGTATCACACCGTTTGGTCTGGTGCGTAATAATCACCCCCTCAGGGCGGCTCCGTGCTCCTGTGCCGTGCCAACCTGTTTCAGATGCCCTGGAGGAGGCTTGGGTAGTTTTCTCTCGCTGTCCTCTGTCACTCCGCTGTGAGGAACTGCGGCTGAGCAGCTGCACTCGACAGGCGAGAGCAGACGCAGCGGACAGTGCACGACTGAAGGAGAGATTTTAGATGCTATAAGGAGAGGTTTTCAACTCAACTGATTGTGACTCAAACTATATTCAGGAAGCACATTTTAAGCTACACTAGAGTACATAGGAGGGGCGGATTGGCCATCTGGAGTACAGGGAGTTTTCCCGGTGGCCTGCGCCACCTAGTGGCCTGGACAAGATCCAAAATGCACTAGTGGCACTTCCAAAATGCACTAGAATGCACTAGATGCTCGCCTGGAACATACAGATCAAAATGACCATTAATCTTCTACATTATCTAGTTGTGTAGACTAAGTTGGGCTAATTCACATGATGAATATTTTAACTCTTGAGGGTGTAAAAATGAAACCAAATGGACCCGCAAGGGTCCATTTGGTTTCATTTTTACGCTCTCAAAGAGTTACATCTGGTTAACCAGCTGCCCCCCCCCCCCCAGGGTGGCCTGGCAAAAGCAAAATTGTCCCGGTGGGAAAATATGTGCCAATCCGCTACACCCAGCACATAGCAAATGCCACCGTGTTGGAGCTCAAGCAGGGTTGAAGGCCAGGGAGAGCAAGTGAGTCTAAGGATGTGGGACTGGGCAGATGGAATGTGCAGCGGCAAGCTGTTCCAGAGCCGAGGGAGAGACGCCGCAAAGCCGCTCCGTCACCTCGGGTTTTTAGCCGAGTTGCACAAAGTGCAGCAACTGGTCAGCCGACCTCAAAGACCTAGCTGGAGTTCAGCTAGGTCCCTGCCCATGATGCTTGCTCGATTTTCTGGACTGAGCAATCAGGGCATACAAGTCAAATGGCTGTCTAGTTAAAGCACAACTTACGTGCGCTTATGAGGAACAACCAAAATTTGAAAAAAATAGAAATGCCAAAAACAGAAGCACGACATAAGGACAAAGGAAACATTCAATGTCATTTGGTAATACACAACTGGATCAGCACTCGGTGCCAACTTGCTTGTTGCACTCAAGTAGGTCATAGCCTACTCGTGCGTGAACGGAGGGGGGTGAATCAAAAATAAATAGGGTACTAATACTTATTCTTCTAGAGAACAACTAATAATTAATATAGGCCTAGTGTTGTTGGAGCCAAAATGCTTTTTGTTTATTTTGTTTTATTTATTTAAATATGCACAATAAAATTAATTCATAAAATGAATTGCCAAACTTTCACAGGGAAATCAGTTCATGGAAGTTGTTGGCTATGTGAGCATTATCTGTTGCAATCTGACAATCTGACTCTTGAATTTAAGTGCAAAAAGACAACTTTTTTCTTCTTGATATACAGTATATACAGTATATACTGTATATACGTACATTGTTATGAATTTATTTTGCATACACTGTTTTTTTTTTTTCCAGTTCTTCTTTGTACTTTCTTTTCTCTACTTTAATTGCTTTCTATTTCTATTCATATTACGGTTCTTGTGGTGATATTGGCTCAGTGATGGGAAAGTGGTTCCTGGATCATTCCCGCTGGATCTCTCCCCCTGGGTTAGTGTCAAAAATGTCCTTGATCAAGTCAGTGAACCACTAACTTCTCTCAGTGAGCAGGTTGGTGCCCTGCAAGGTCTTGTGTGAATGAATGTAATGCACACAGCCACACATTGTAAAGCACTTTGATAAATGCCCCATTTACAATGTTCAAGGAGCCGAGCAAAGGCATTTCTTTACACTTATAATACTTATACTTGTATGTGTATCTATAGCACACACAAGATGCAACGTGAATATTAAGGAATTCAACTTCCTTCCTAGATCACTGTCACATCTCATCTATGAGATCTTTGCTTAAGCTCAGTGCACATTTAACAAGGCGAAACAAGTGATTGGGATTGAGCTAAGCAAGCCGAATTTAAATTGGGGTCGGACGAGGGCAAGGTTGCGCGGGGGCGTGTGGGAGCCAAAGGAACCGGAGGTGAGCTGAAATATTGTGAAAACCAAATTGGGTCCTGTGGTGCGCGGCGAGACGACAGAGAGGGAGGTGGTTTGGGGGAGGCGATCGAAGTGGCAATTAAGTGAAGGGGAAGCGGGCAACGGAGAGACTGACATTAATAACATCCCATAGAGCCAAAGTCAAGATTTACACTCTGTGGGCGAGAGCGACCTCCCGCAACGCTCATCGCTTCCAACGCAAACGTACCCTTCAGCTCACCTCGGCTCTCCCCCGCCTGGCAGAGACCTCATCTATGTGCAGCGCAAATACAATCTAAAATATATAGCAGTCATATGTTTTATTGTTATGTCAGACACAATCACATCACCAGAGCAGCGCTGCTGGAGGCTGTAGGGCAGGCTGGTGGAAGAAGTAATCAGACAGTTTTTACATGATGTTAAAGTATAGCAATACTTACAAATACGGTATACTCTTGTAGAATCTTGTATTCTATACTAGAGTAGGCCTAAAAAATACACTTAGAGTACCATAGTCAAAGTAGCCTAGTAATTGTAAATGGACGAAACACATGATCAAACTTTTTCAAAGATGGCAGCTTACTATTTTTGAATTGACAAAGTATGTAATAGAAACGGGGCTGTGAATGGTAATTAATATTCACTAGACCTGTTGCAGATGCATCTTGGTTACCTCATAATACCCGTAGTGAATTGTTTTTTGATCTCCATGCCACACAGTACACAGTAATACCCAGTAATCACACAGTAATACACCCATGCACTATTTCCCCCAGGGCATAGCCGTAGGGCAGGGGTTTTCAACAGGTGGTCCGGGGACCACCAGTGGTCCTTGAGACGGTTGTAGGTGGTCCCCAGGATAAATGATGGAAAGGTGGTTAACCAGATGTAACTCTTGAGAATGTAAAAATGAAACCAAATGGACCCTTGCGGGTCCATTTGGTTTCATTTTTACACCCTCAAGAGTTAAAATATTCATCATCTGTATTAGCACCACTTGATTAAGAAGTTTACACTGTTTTGTTGGCAAAATACAGCCTGGAATTGGGGTTCAAAACCAAAAGAATTCTTTGATTTTAGGTCTTTGGTGTGAAAATGTCATCAAATGGTGGTCCATGGCTCAAATGCTGAATAAATGGTGGTCCCTGGAGTCAAAAAGGTTGAAAACCACTGTCGTAGGGCATGGGGGTGCCTGGCGTGGCACCTGGTGAGCATTATTATCGACAGAATCTGCTCCTTGTCATGTCTGTCTGTGTAACATTCCCCCCCGGTACACAGACTACACACAACATAATTGACTACTTTCTTCATGCTGAGGACGGCTTTGACAACCAAATGTAATTAATTAAAAAGTACCAGGAGTTATTTTTCCTCCTCCCACGCTCACCCTTTCCTTCTCTGTGTCGTTGACTAATCCTCTTTACTCCCTCGAGTTGGTGCTGCTATCTATCATGACATGTGTGGATGTGCACTGACTGTGTACGCACACACACACACACACGCACACGCACACGCACACGCACACGCACACGCGCACGCACACGCACACACACACACACACACACACACCTACATGACTTTACAAAGCTGCCAAGTGTCAACAGCATTATGCATAATAAATGTTCTATTTTTGTGTGACCTGCTGCTACCTTGTAGACTATAGGTGTGAAGACACCTATAGTATACTACAGTATACTGTACTTCATTGGGTGGCCTATCAAATTAATGTAATATAAGTTTGGAGGTCCTTGTCCTTGGTGCTAGTAATTTCTTGCAGGAACAGCATATTGTATTTCTGTCATTTTAAGTGTTGAATCAATCAACACTAACTAGAAATATTTTCTAATACTTTTACCAGGTGTATTCAAAAGTAAAACACCACCTGCCTCTGAAATACAGTATTAAGTATAAAAGTACAGAGCATTTGACATTTGACACTTGACGTGACACAAAATTGTCACGTTTTAGTACCGCGAGCCAGCCGTTGGCTCCCGCCTCCTATAGTGTAAAACAGGGGTTTTCAACAGGTGGTCCGGGGACCACCAGTGGTCCTTGAGAGGGTTCCAGGTGGTCCCCAGCTAAGTTGGTTAACCAGATGTAACTCTTGAGAACGTAAAAATGAAACCAAATGGACCCTTGCGGGTCCATTTGGTTTCATTTTTACGCTTTCAAGAGTTAAAATATTCATCATCTGAATTAGCCATTTTGGAATGTATGTTTTGCTTGTTTTGCTTCCCAAATCCAGCCTGGAATTGTGGACAAAGGCAAAATAAATCTTTAGTTTTGGGGTCTGTGGGGCTACAATATCCTAAAATGGTGGTCCGTGGCTCAAATCCTGAATAAATGGTGGTCCCTGGGATGAAAAGGGTTGAAAACCCCTTGGGTAAAACACTAGAACCACAATGCATATGAACAACCCGTTTAAGCTGTCATGATAATGTCAATCTTTTACTCTCTCTAATAAAGTAATAACTGTAATAACTGTGGTTGAATATAAAACTAAAGTACATCACTAAATGTGTAAATGTAGTCACTTCCCACCATTAGCTGCAGGGCAGCCTGGACAGCTTGTTGAGGTGAGTGGGTTGTTTTTATTTGGCTCTTGGATCAGTGCAGTTGAAGGTTTACAGGTCCTTGCATGGCAGTGAATGAACGCTGTGCTAATATAAATCAATGCCTTATTTACCTGTCTGTCATTTCCTGTCCGTTCCAGCAGAGGGAGTGGTTGGCCGGCTCCGGCTCACGGCTGCACAGCGCCTCTCCAAGACCACTGTAGAAAGAGCTGTAACCCCGAAGGCTGGAGATAAAGTCCCTGAGGGGGAGATTACAGACAGACAGACAGACAGACAGACAGACAGACAGACAGACAGACAGACAGACAGACAGACAGACAGACAGACAGACAGACAGACAGAGAGTAAGACACAGAGACAGAGAGAGAGCATAAAAGATTGTTAAGAGGAGGGGGGTGGAGGGTTTGGGAGATACTGTAATTATGGTAATTTAGGCGAACCGAGAAAAGTGTAGACGGACAAATTGTTTTACAAAGAGACAGAGAGAGAGGGGGGGGGGGGGGGGGGGGGGCAGAAGCCCAGAAAGACAATGAAAGGAGTGTGAATGAAGCTTCATACAGTAGTGGGAGACAGTCTGAGCTAGAGGATGAGATGAGAGCTTCTAATGCTAGAGGATGTAAGTGAACATCTGTTTCACTGGGTGTAACTTTAACATTGTTCACTATAGAGATGCGCAGTGACGTCACCGCCCCTGTTCCGGAAGTATTTTCCCAATGCATTTTTCTCATAGACTTTTCGAAAATAATTTATATCAAGACGATTACGCTGCGGACAAAGCCAACTCGAGTCGTGACGAATCATGATGACACACACAAACCTTTGGGACAATAAAATAATTTCTAAGATGAAAAACGAAACAAAAAGTCTTGTATCATGCCGTTTTCTACTTCTTCCCAATTATATATTACATGACGATATTGTGTTTGTTGTCATGATTTGTCACGACCTGAGTTGGCTTTGGTCGCAGCGCAATCGTCTTGATATAAATTATTTTCGAAAAGTCTATGAGAAAAATGAATGGGGAAAAGACTTCCGGAACAGGGGCGGTGACGTCACTGCGCAGCTCTATAGAGATGCGCAGTGACGTCACCAGCCCTGTTCCACTAGTGGATTCCTCATTCATTATTGAAAATGGTTAATAAAAACACGATTGCGCCGCGGCCAAAGCCAACTCGGGTCGTGACAAATCATGACAACAAACACAATATTGTCATATAATATATAATTAGGAAGAAGTAGAAAACGGCATGATACAAGACTTTTTGTTTCGTTTTTCATCTTAGAAATTATTTTATTGTCCCAAAAGTTTGTGTGTGTCATTATGATTCGTCACGACTCGAGTTGGCTTTGTCCGCGGCGTAATCGTCTTGATATGAATTATTTTCGAAAAGTCTATGAGAAAAATGAATGGGGAATCCACTAGTGGAACAGGGGCGGTGACGTCACTGCGCATCTCTATAGGCCTCAATGCCTGCCTCATAGCCAGTGGTCTCTGGCATGACCATTGCCATCTCTGTTTGCTGTATCTCTATCTTAAAAATGAATCATGAATCATAGATGGGCCCTATTTTGATTGTCTTGCATCAAAATTCTTAAGAAACTTGGAGGTACCTCGTGGATTCTGTGGCAAACATCTGGGGGAAGATTATCTATTTCCACCAAAGATGCTTAGCATGGAGCCAAATAGTAGGGGCCGAGAACAGAGCCCCGGAGAACTCCAGTCAACTTATTGGTTTAGCCGGTTAACTAAATCAACATGGACCATAAAAGGCATTTTATGAACAGCTTTTTCTTTCTTCATTTGGGTTTTGCAGAGAAACCTGTTAATTGCACCTTCACTTTCTAGCCAGTTTAGTCATTATGTCAATGAATTCCTCCTATTGCTGTTGTACCCCACTAGCCCACCTGTCAGTGTGCTCCCACCGGGACATCCTCCTCCTCCTCCTCCCGCTCCACACCCCACTGACAGGCACCGTCCAAGCCCCCCCTAGGAGTATGTGCAGGGGCAAGGATCCCTGTCCCCGTTCAGCTTCCCTCCCCCAAACACAGCCAATTATGTTTCGTATTGACGTTCGGCGAGACGGATGCACCACGGTGGATTCTAAACCCCCAAACTCTGTGGTGCTCTACGCCACCCCAGCATTTTGACGCGAATGAATTACACTCCATGCAACATGGAGGTAATTCATATTTAATAATTGAGGACATACAGGTGCCTGCATTACATTGATGCAGACTATAGGGATGTACACTTTTTTGTTCTCAGTATTACTTATAGGACAGTAATGTATATATTACATATTACCGGTACTTATTACTAGAGCCTGACTGATATGGAATTTTGGGAATGATGCAATTGCAGATACAATAGTGGTATACAACCACCAATAACAGATTTGCAATCGATATAGGTTTTGTTTCTAGCTGGAATGAAAATAGACATTTTTTTCTATGTGAATTGTGCAAAGATTTTGTGCAGATATGATTATGCAGTGGTACAGTCACATTGACAGTAGTACAGGCAAACTGCTTTCATAAACCAATGTATTTATTCAAGACCTATTCAAGACCGTTCTTTCTTACGGTTAGGTTTAGGGTCACCATTAAGATAGGACCACCATCCACCAATAGAAGTGGGGGACCACCGATATGTCCATCGATACGATAGAGTGATTCTAATGGTCGGATTATTAGCTGTTTAGAAGAGTAATAATATGGCCCAGGCGGTTAGCTCAACCGTCTGGGCACCCCGGCTGCTAAGCCAGCCTGACGGCGTGCCCCGGGTTCTTGTCAACCTACTGTCCTATCAATAAAGGCAAAAAAGCCCAAAAACAAATCTTGAAAAAAAGAAGAGTAATAATATTACATTACTTATTACTTGGATACAAGAGTGATTACATATTACTTTTATATTATTTTTGGCCCACCTGCAAAAAGAGTACAACAACACTATCTTTTTAGTCAGAAGAAGAGTCACCCAATTTACTCATCTTGATAATCTTAATATATGGAGGACACACAAGATCTTTCTTAATGTTTCAATGTCACAACTCTAACACTTTGACGCTTTGTACGTCTGACTGTAATACTAATAGGTTGCTGTTCACAGCACTTTTTAGGTCAAAGTAAAGTCACAGTAGCTCACCAACGCAATACTGTTGAAAGCAGCATGATGAAAGTAACTAGTAATATCACTTTTTTTAGTAACTACAACAGTATTACGGTTTTGTAGGAAGTAATGTCGTTATATTACTTGTTACAGAGAAATATTATTACTCGTTACACTCATCTCTGGTTAGCACAATTTCTCTTAGCTGATACTAAAATGGTAAATATTACCACAGTCTGCTTTGAATTCATATTGCTGTGGGTTTCATCAGTGACATATCAGACAACTGCCAAGATGTGAATTGGTATGCTAATTTAAAAGTTGATGTGCACTGAAGTTAATTGTTTTAAGAAAATCCTTTCATTGTAACCTCGGAGCACACCAGTGACACATACACTCTTAAAAGCTCAACATTGCAAATAGAAAATCGTTAGTGTCGTGAAGCAAAAAAAACCCAGATCATCTGGCCTGGCAAAAAGCCCAAAGTACAAGAAATTTGCATGCAGCTTTAACATAATTCAGCACTACTGTAAGTGCTGAAGTTTCATTTCCTCTCCCTTCACTCACTTTGTGGAAGTCTGTATACTATGGGCCTCTGGAAAAAATGACTTATAAGGTTAATTTGTTTTACAGTGGAAATTTCAACAGTTAATTTGTTTTACAGTCGAAATTTCAACAGTTAAACTCACACTGATTGCATACGGTATATGGAATGGATGTTCTCTGATGGAATATTCTTGAGTAAAGAGTAAATGGTGCGTGTCCCAATCTGTCCCATCTACCAGCTGTAGCACATTGCCTGTCCATGTTGATACACATTATGCAGATGAGATTCCCTGATAACACCATATATGTTTTCTTTTTTTTTTTTTTTGATTGATTGTTTCTTTATTTAAGTGTCATGCTTCTTAGAAGCCGAACACACATGGACTTAAAGGACACTTTTTAACAGTTTACATAAATAATGACAACCAGTAAGACGCCTGAGGGTGAGAAGCAACCTTGTCCTTTATGAGCAAGGTTGCATTGCTCTGTAGTCCATTGCTCTGAAGGTTGACAAAGGGAATGTATCACTCAGATTTACACTGGTGCACTAGGGGCACCCAAGAGTAGCTACACTATGTGAACCTGCTGCTCCATCCTGATTGGAGGAGAATTCACCCTCCACCTGGGGAACTTTTATTAGCTCCTCTGCTAACGTGGGGGAGGGGGAAACTCCATATATGGTCTGCACACCTTATAATAGAGCATTTTAACAGATTTTTTTTTTGGGGGGGGGTGATATCTGACAAAAGTGAAATCACTTCCCCTACCTTTAAACTTGATGATGAAAAAATTGTTTAGCTACCATATATTAATGAAAACATGCAGCATTTGTGTCATGTTGTAACTCTTGCCTGACTGTAACGCTTGCATATCCGCAATCAAAACATAACCTGCTAATGTCAGAATCTGACAGATTAACACACACAAGAGTTATTACTTGAGTTTTCTTCATAAAGTTCCAGGGCTCCATTTTTATCACCACTAAACCCCGTGTCCCTTTACTTCTTTGCCTTTTTAAACTATTAAAAAAGAACATTTTTTTCAATAGTTTAATGGCCAGTCTACAAGCTCACAATGTGTCAATAGATTGGCACGTTGAACTATAACAAACGTTTTTTCCAAAATAGTAATAGTAAAAAAAGGGTTTAGGATAAGGGGATTAGATGGTAACGAAAATGGAGCCTCTAGTGCTTATTTCAGTCAGTGTAATGATCCATTGTTATTAATCGACCCCCACATGGACTACCCTGCACTCCAAATAGCTCCTGATGTGCTGGTTGTGCCTTGCAAGTTTTCCACTGCCATAAGTGTATGATTGTGTGTGTGTGAATGGGTGGATGTGATAGACAATCTATGTACAACGTAAAGCATTTTGGATAAAGGCACTATATAAATGCACTATTTACCATTTACTCTCTTCGCCTTGTGTGACTAATGTTAATATGCGCATGCAAGACCTGTGTCCGCTTCTCGCCCTTACGGCCTCTCACTTGTTTGTATTAAATTATTAGATCAGCACTCGGTAGAGTGCAAACTTGCGTGTTACGCACAAGTAGGCCATGGCCTACTTCTGTGGCAGTGGAGCGGGCTAATAAATCATTAGTTATAAAGGTCTCTTACTAAAATCATCATTGCTTCACCTAAACTGGCCAATCAGAGCACGCCTAGGGACCAACCACCGTCCAACAAACATGAACACCGAGAAGCAAACATCGAACACTGCGCACCGATCGCTCCGCTCACGCAAAATAACGTAAAAATATTTTACTTTTTTTCAGCAGTAGTTGTTCACGTTATATATAGGCCTCAATGGCTCAGCTGGGCCTCCTGACATCATGGCCTGGCAAGGCTACTACAGTTGTTCACGTTTCCTGCTCACCTGCGGAGGCCGTCCAAGGTCTCGTCTGGATCCATGGGGGGCGGCTGGGGGACACGGGCCCCGGGCTGGGGGCTACGGACCGCGGGGACACCAGGGACGGGCTGGGGGGTACGGACCGCAGGGACACCGGGGACGGGCTGGGGGCTACGGACCGCGGGGACACCAGGAGCCTGGTCAGGAACAGAAACGACGGAGCGAGATACACGCTGAGGAGACTGACCACACATTCCATTCACCTGGAGACAGAGAGAGAGACAGAGAGACAGAGAAACAGACACAGAGCAGAAAAAGTAAGCAGAAAGAGAGACAGGTGGTGACAGACATACTGTAAAGATAGTATCCCTGAGTACTGCCTTTGTTTTACCCCACACTTCCTGTTGTTAATGAGCATCTCCACTTCCTGTTATACTCATTTAATCAACCCAGACCTCAGTTCCTCTGCAATTGTCATCCCTTTGCGTCTGTTTATTTTGGGAGGGATGGAAAGATTTGCATAACAAACATGCCATTGTATCCTCTGCCAGCCATTTTGTGCCATCATCATGTCCCTATTTGTAATCATAAACCCTCCGAAAGCTCTAGCATGGAAATGAGGCTCTTCTCTCTGGCTCCTTCATGTGGATAAATGCCATTGTTGTTGGGGCATGGGAGGACACTAATAAATAAGAGGACCCTCGCTGTCGCTCATAGATAATGGACCCCGGCCCTTTCTTTTCAGGTGCAATAAAAATGCAAATGGGTGTTAATGTTTAGCTTGTGGTTTAATGATTTGCTGGTGGTTTAATTTCCCCCGAGGGTTCTGAACGAGGCTTAATTCTGCCTTGTAATGTTAACGGCTAATTGTGCCCAGCTCCCCTTAAGTGTACGGGCCTGGCGTCACCGCGGCTGAATACAGATGGGGCCGCACAGACCAGACACAGACATCTCTATCTGGCAGCAGGGGACCACACACGCACGCGTGCATGCATACCAGTGCACACAAACTCACATACGTGTATATTACAGTAAGCCATTTTTGACCAGAACCCTAAAGTCAAAAATAGATGAAACAAATGCTTGCGCTGTGCGCTGTGAGGCAGTGACAGCTTTAGTCATTTTCAGCGTGCGACACACAACAATTCAAAGTTCTTACCTAACTCCAGATACCAACAAATCACAATCCTGACCTAGATTTTTTTCTCTGCAAGCATAACTCCTCAAATCTGTTATAATATAATTATAAAATTGTCCTCAAAATGTGCATTTATCAGATTTCCCACACATGCAAGTACAGAATACAAGTACACACGCACGCACTGACACACAGCCATGTACACACGCATGTGAATGATTCCCTGCAATTTCTCAGGTGAACATAATGTGCATTAGTGTATTACCATGACGTATGTGTACTATATTTAATACACACATATGTCTGACGTATGTCTGTTCAATACAACCTTGTTAGCCCAGGGCAGAGAATCCCCCCAACCACCACAACCAAAAAACGCACGCAGGCACGCACTCATGCACACACACTTGTGCAACCACATAAATGCAACAACACTCACATGCGCGACCGCAGAGCACAACAGGAGCCGGGCATGCAGAGAATGCGCACCACAGACACACAGTCACGCATACACACACACAGATATGGGATGCTGATAGTCACAGATGGCAGGAATAATTCTGCGCCAAGCATTAGCTAATATCCAGCATCCCTGACCAGCACTTCCACAAATACAACCTCACCGTTCACCCAGGGGAAATCAGTTCACACACCCCATACAGGGCGCGCACGCATCACGCACGCACGCACATGTGTACAGATCCTGGAGAACTGAACTGACACCACAATACATGTGCAGACATACAAGTAATTCCTCTCTGCCAGACCTCCTTTCCTCTTTATTTTGTTCTCTCCCTCATTCTCTCTCTCTCTCCTCTCCTTCTGCAGCGTATTCATTCATTCCCTCATCTCCTCCCGCCGTTTCCACAGGCTGTGATTAATGTGATTGGAGGTTTTTATTCCTCTCATTGTTGTGTAGAGTTCCAGGGAGCTGGGGGGGGCGGCGTGGTCTGGTGGCTCGCGGGGAGCCGCCGATTCCCTCCATGACATTGTTTCTGGGCCCTGCGGGAGGAAGGCTCCTCATTAGTGGAGAATTAACCCTTATAGTGTCCTGAACGCGTTTTGGTGTTTTATCTGTTGGAAAAATAGCAGATCAACAAGCTCATGTCGCGCCACCGAGTGGCGCGACACGAGCTTGTTGTTCTGCTATTTTTGAAAAATTGTGAAAATGTGCTGCAAATCTCTGAATACATTATTTTGGAAGCGAACATTTTATCTCAATTTTTCGCTTCTGGGGAACCCCGAGAACAACATGTTTTCAGATGTGGGTCCGCAGCCAAATATAGATAATTCTGGTGGTCCTTGGCTTGAAATATGTTGGCATCACTGACCCAGGAACACAGATTTCTCAGAAAAACTAGTATCTAGTGTCAGAAACTATAGAATCTAGTGTCAAAAACACGATTCTAGCGTCAAACTAGATTCTAGTGTCAAAAAAAAGATCCTAGCATCAGAAACTATAATTTAGTGTCAATAACTAGAATCTAGTGTCGGAAACTACTGTAGAATCTAGTGTCAAAATCTAGAATGTTGCTGCAGCTATAATCTGGTGTCAGGAACTACTGTATAATCTGGTGTCAGGAACTACTGTATAATCTGGTGTCAGGAACTACTGTATAATCTGGTGTCAGGAACTACTGTATAATCTGGTGTCAGAAACTACTGTATAATCTGGTGTCAGGAACTACTGTATAATCTGGTGTCAGGAACTACTGTATAATCTGGTGTCAGGAACTACTGTATAATCTGGTGTCAGGAACTACTGTATAATCTGGTGTCAGAAACTCGAATCGAGGGTCACGACACAATGGGTTAATATGAACCCTGTCTGGACCAACACACCCAACAGGAGAGAGAGAGAGAGAGAGAGAGAGAGAGAGAGAGAGAGAGAGAGAGAGAGAGAGAGACCTCGAACATCCATGCACTTTTATCTGCTCCGAGCAGAAACTCCTCGCTTAGGGAGGATTGGGCGACACCAAGTGCGCTTACGTCGATGCCCTCCGCTCCCCCCAGTCCTGACACGCGCGCACACACACGCACACGCACACACACGCACACGCACGCACACACACACACACACACACATGCACGTCACACATGCACACGCATACACTCACACACACACACCTGTGTCTCGTATTCCATGACCCGTTTTGTCTGTGCAAACACTCCGTAATGATGCTGTCAAAACAAATCAATATGAATGCACACATGGGTCATGGCTCCCTCCTGGTGTCCACAGTTATTGTGTTCTCTATGATAACAGCTATTATTATCATTATTAATATTATAACAGAGAAGCACATGAAGGACACCAGCCTTCATCAGTGTCACTCAGGATCAGCAACTTCAGCTTTATTGCCAGTGTCATGAGAATTTCAAGAAAAAAAGTCATGTGGGTAAAAAGACTTTAGAGAAGGGCACAACCATACAGAGTCGATGCTGGGTTCAAATCCATGCGGCACATTTGGCTTTGCCCAGGGGTGGATTGGCACATATTTATTTTCCCACTGGGACAATTTTGCCTTTGCCTTTGCCCTTTTTAGAAACTCCATTTCTGAAGAAAGGTTGTGTTTCACCATGTTAATGATTTTTCTTGAGGACCTTTTTCTGAGAGTGTGCAAATGGAACCAAATGGACCCGCCAGGGTCCATTTGGTTCACATTTGCACACTCTCAGGAAAAAATAATAAAATGCGGCTCCAGACAGATTATGAATTTAATTTTGGGTCGAAAATGGCTCTTTCAACATCTTGGGTTGCCGACCCCTGATCTAAGTGTATGTACGAGTAACGATGAAGACCGTTACGTGTTTCTATGGAAATGGAATATACTGCACAGCCAGTGATGGGGATAACGCCGTTATTGATAACTTCGTTACGTAGTCAGATTAGTTTTATTAGTAACGGAGTAACCTAACGAGTTATTTTTGCAATTTAGTAGTTAGTTACTTAGTTACATTTCCAAAAAAGTAACTCGTTACTATAGTTCGTCGCAATTCATTTTCTTGAGATTGCCCGGTGTTGTAGCGTATATTCCTCCTTCTGTTATGGTAGAATAAGCCGACTGCACGTTGTGGCTTCATCCTTCTGCGAGTGATGTGCGTAGTTTACATTTTCTGTCTGCACATCCTGTAAATCCGCCTAAGAAATAAAAGTAAACCTACTGTCTAGCTGGTGTGTAGTTATACTCTAGTATGAATCTTTTATTTTGAAAAGGAAGAAAGAGGAAGTCCGCTGGCTGCTTGCGTAGTGAAGCAGCTACTGTATGCGCGACTTGCTGAAAGTTGTAAACAATGACGCCGTACACTGTTGGATTAATTTTTGGATTAACACGCGCACTCTCGATTGGGAATCGGCTATAAACTCTGGCTGCGTTATTAGGTGAGTAATGTTTAATTCATTGTTTGGCCGCCGTGCCTTGTCTTATAGGCCTATAGACTACTGTGTAGTTCATAGGCTGGGTTACGATGGGAAGAGAAGCCTGCAGGTTGTTGTCATTGCGCAGCGTGGAGAGGGCATCATTATGCTATCTGACTGGTTGTACCGCGTACAGCATAATATTGTCTGTAGGACTACTGTGGATCTGACATAGCCTACTCTGTAGCAACCTAGTTCATAGTGGGTGATGGGTGACATGGTGTCACTGTTGACTAGTTGTCGGTGGTGGTGGTGGTGGTTCATGTCATGTGTGCAACATGGAATGCGACTCATGCACTGGTAATACAATGCAACTAAATTGTGCATACGTTAAAAACAAAGAGAAAAGGGGTATTTTAATTGTGTTCAGGAACGGAAAATAACGGAAAATAATCTATTACGTTACTTTTTATAGAAAGTAACTTGTAACTTAACGAGATTAGTTTTAGGGGGCAGTAGTCCAATAACCTAACGTCGTTAGTTTATAAAGTAACGATACCCAACACTGTGCACAGCCATGCCTGTATTACGTGGACGCCATCGGGACTGGAGAGCGTTGAGTGATAAATGTAGATAAACAGCGTCGTTCACAGCATGTCGCAGTGAGGCAGCGCTGTGTGGTGAGCTTGCTTTCACACGGATCGTGAACGGATGTAAAATTTGATTAATTAATTAACGCAGACGGATTTCGGATGAAAAAAAGAGCTCATCCACTGATCTCTAATTGATAGACTACTGTAGATACAAGACCACGTGGAAGGGAGCACCGAGACAGGGGGAGACATGCAGAAAAGGGTCATGAACGGGACTCGAACACACAACTTGCTGTCAAGCCCGACCCAATGTGTGGCATCCACCTGGACCGCTACAGCAGGCCAGTGAGTGCGCCAAGATACTGTATGATTGATTGAATGCTTCACTATAGTCAAACACAAGGCATGTTACTGTCATATTGTTTGTTCCACATTGTGCTTCAAGTAGGCATATCTATGCCATGGAACGGTTATTTTGAAACACAAATCAAGTAACCTTATACAGTGGGCAGGTATACAGGGGCAACTTCATCTCAGCCTCAACATTTTAATTCAAAAATCTTTGCGCTCAACCCTCATTCTAGGGTTCACCTAAATCTGCCACTGACATGATATAAAAAATGACTTTTGTTTAACTGAAAAAGGTTACACAGTGTGACTTTAACAAGCAAGAAGACGAATGAAGTCTGTGATAAGAACCCAAAAAGTGAATACAATCCGTCAGACACACCAAACAACTGACAGACTGTTAGAATGATGAGCGATGGTGATCAGACCGCAGCGCTGCAACAACTCTCTCTCTCCGTGTGATCTACTCCTCCCGCAGACACCGTCAGATTCATCAGATCTCTGTCTACACCTCTTTCCCATCTTCTCTTTCCGCTGAGAGGTCGCGGGGTGATGAATGTCTCCACCACCATCTCCTGTCCTACACCTTCCCTTGGGCTCTCACTTCAAAACTGCCTCACACACACACACGCACGCACACACGCACACGCGCACGCACGCACACACACACACACACACACACACACACACACACACACACACACACACACACACACACACACGCACACACGCACACACACACACGCCCCCTCCATTTCTTCTTCTTTCTTTCTCCCCCTCTCCCTCATCTTGCTCTCTCCTTTGTCGCCCCTGCCTCGCTTCTGCACGGTAACTGGTAAAAATAGAGCTTCATAAATCATGCATCTTCTCTCACAGTTACTATGTATGAGAGAGAGAGAGGGGGAGAGAGAGAGAGAGAGAGAGAGAGAGAGAGAGAGAGAGAGAGAGAGAGAGAGAGAGAGAGAGAGAGAGAGAGAGAGAGACAGAAAGGCAAACAGACAGACATACTGAAACAGAGGTAAAATGACAATGAAATAGGAGATTTCTAAAAAGGAAAGAAAGAAAGAAAGAAAGAAAGAAAAGGGACATGAGATAAAGTGCAGAGAAAGAGGGGAGCCAGATTACATCAAGCAGCAGGACAGAGATGGCGAGAGAGAGAGAGACAGAGAGACAGAGAGAGACGGAGAGAGACGGAGAGTGGAGAGAGAGGGACAGAGAGAGATACAGAGAGAGAGAGAGAGAGAGAGAGAGAGATACAGAGAGAGAGAGAGAGAGAGATACAGAGAGAGAGAGAGAGAGAGAGAGAGAGAGAGATAGAGAGAGAGAGAGAGAGAGAGGGATAGAGAGAGGGGCAGGGTGTGTTGGGGGAATGAATTGGAACCACAGGTTCCTGGCTGCCCCGCTCTGCTCTCTCCCTCCGTAGCGCTGCTGGGACGTTCGGGGCTCTGGCTCACCCCAGGGTTGCACCAGACGAGATGAAACGGATGTTAACACGACCAGGGCAGACGGCGCGCGGTCACCTAGCCGCCAGAGTGGCCATGTTTCAACTCCGCCGAGACGAGACGAGACGAGCCGAGCGGGCGGCGGTCTCTCTTTCACGCCTCTGGGTGTGCTGTCACTTGGTCAGAGTCAATCTGTCTGTCAGCATAAATAACAAGCGCAGGCAGTGCCCTGCACTCACACTGGAAAGGGAGCGGTAAGAGAGAGCCCACGCCCCCCGTCCCCCCCCGTCCCCTAGTGCTGAAGCAGGGTGCAGGGGTCCATTACATGCATGGTTCTCAAAGTGGGGTCTCTTTGAGGGGGTTCCAGGGGTTCCCCAGTAAATGGAGAAACAGTTGGCTATTCAACACTAGATCAGCACTCTGTAGAGCGCAAACTTGCGCACAAGTAAGCCATGGCCTACTTGTGCGTGAGTGGAGCGAGCTAATACTCATGACATTAGCTATAGACGTATTTCACTTACATCATCATTACATCATGACCTAAACCGGCCAATCAGAGCACCCCAAGGGACAACCGACCGTGCGCTCACCAATCGCTTAACTTGCGTCCGCTAAGTAAATAGCCGATCTACACCGGAGACACAGGGACAGATGGGGGTTCTTGAACTGAGAGCCGCTGCATACTGGTTTTAAATATGCCTTAATTTCTTTTCCTCTGGTGCGTGTCTCAGATCCCCAGATTCAAACCTCAGGGTTCTGTGTCTCTGCAAAGTCACATTGAGGGCAGATCACTGAGGTAAATCCCCAAGAACTTCTTGTCTAATTTTGGGGCATCTCTCATTACGGGCTGACGGGAGAGAATTAGACATTGGGGAAACAATTCCTCTGTTCCTTCAATGACAGCACGGAGGAGTGTGTGTGTGTGTGTGTGTGTGTGTGTGTGTGTGTGTGTGTGTGTGTGTGTGTGTGTGTGTGTGTGTGTGTGTGTGTGTGTGCGCGCGCGCGTGGGTGGGCGTGCGACCGGGTATGCGACTATGCATGCATGTGCGCAAAGAACAGGTGCAGATAGACATAACCATGTGTAACAAATAACAAATAACATGGATATCTGCATATTAATTTTGATATTACTACTTTATGCGTATTGATTGAAGTGTATTAAGGAGCTTGTGACTAAATAATAACTTTATTGGATCCATTGAAATGGCTAAAGTAATGTCTTCCTTAGATTTCATCCATTCATCCAACCATCTTCAACCGCCTATCTGTAATCGAGTCGCGGGGGCAACAGCTCCACCAAAAAGCTCCAGACTTCCCTCTCCAGAGCAACATTAGTGAGTTCTTCAAAATCCCGAGACGTTCCACGGCCAGGCCTAGGGAGACACTCAAGAGGCATCCTAACCAGATGCCCGAACCACCTCAGCTGGTTCCATTCCATTGCATCATTATTCTTTCGGTCAAGACCCACACTACATACAGTATCGAAGATTGTGTGGTACATCAACTGTGGTGAAATACTGAGATTTCAAGTTATGTTCACCTGACAGTGATGCTATACACATATTATACAGACCAGCGCACGCACACACGTCCGTCACACGCACACATACAGTAGATGCACACATACACACTCCAACTCAGCGGTCACCTTGCTGCAGAGCAAACCAATAAAGCAATATAGCCTTAATCCCTTATAGTTGAACCAGACACAGACAGAAACACAGTCATCTGTGACTACTGACTCAGCACTCTTAAACACACACACACACACACACACACACACACACACACACACACACACACACACACACACACACACACACACACACACACACACACACACACACACACACACACACACACACAGACGCACGCGCACACACACACACACGCACACACACACACACACGCACACACACACACACACAGACGCACACACACGCAGACGCACACACACGTGTGCACGCACATACACGTGTGCACGCACATACACACACAGACCCAAATGACTTTCATTCAGTGATAACAATGTCTTTCCCTGGGATTGGTGTACACATGCACACGCAGGTCGCACGTACACACGTACACACGTACACACGTACACACGCGGAGAGGGAGAAAGCAGTGGTGGGAGACATACTGATATTTGTACTTCATCTATTTTCAACCTTATCCTCATAATTGGTTCTCACTAATCCTCCATTCCATGGCGCTCTGTCTGCCTACTGGCTCTGTACTGTCTCAAAGGGTTCACAAGTTCAGAAACCTATACCAGTGTCATCATCAGTGGGGATTCAAGTGCTAATAGAACGTATACAGCCTTTATCTTTAGCAAGATCAGTAGAAATATTTCTAGTGGCATCCAAACAACATCCTTGACAAACAGTGTCTAAAGGCCCTGATACACTAGCAATATTTTTGATCAATATCAACTAGCAATGTCAACATCAACGGGCAACATGATGAGACACATGGCAACAGGCAACACCTCCCATTAAAAGGGGAATTCCACCCATTTTCTTTTTCAAATGGACCCCGCTAGAGTCCATTTGGTTCCATTTGTACACTCTCAGAAAAAAAAAGAATTCTTAGTTTGCATTGCAGCAGCCATGGTTTCAGTCTTAGAGAAAGGATCAGGTGACGCCAAGGAGGGCTGTGATTGGAGGATTCTGAAATGTTGACCAGTAGAGGGCACTAATGATCTGACTTTTCTGAACAACCAGGAGTTGATCATTTTCTACAGAAAGGTGAAAAGTCAACCTTGATAATTGACGTTGCTTGTTGATGTTGATCAAAACATTGCTAGGTGTATCAGGGCCCTTACAATTGTTATACCAACTATAAATGAACAGATTGATTTAATCTATGGTATATTTATTATGGAGAGAGTTACATTCAGGCCAGACTGAAATCTTATAATCGGTTTAGATAATTACTCATGTCTCCTGTATCATAAAACCTGATTTTGCTTAGATTTAGTTAAGGCTGTGTAACCTGTAGTAGTTGTTGCAACTGTTTAATGGATGGATAGATAAATAGTATTTATCCCTCCACTGTGTGTTGTATTATATATATGATTTCTCTTTATTGTTTATAGTGTTTTCTTTAACAAACTTTAACAAATATTTAAAAAATATTAAAGCTATACATAGGATTGAAATCTGGACAAAATCTGCTGTTGCATCCACTATATTATGGGCATGTCAATATATAAGGGCAAATAGTGATGATGCCACTATTAGTGATATATGGGCATACAATGGACAAGGACAGACAGATTCCGTTCCATTGAGGAATGTTCCATTTCACAAGGTATCACATGATCACGTTACAAAGTGGTGTCAGCTTGTAGTGTAGATGAACTATTTTCGATTAGCCAAAGTATAAAAAACGGGCTTAGTTGATTGACGTATGTTTAGTAACAAATCTACAAAGTTACAAAGTAAAAAATGATGGAACCCGAGCATAACGTATTGGAAAAACGTTCAACTACAGTATGTCACAATACTATATTTAAGTGCAGATGTTTTTTTCTGTAAAAGTATTGTGCTTTCTACTTTCACTAATAAAAACGTTAGAGACAGAAGATGAGACGGCACAGAACCGCTTTGTCCAAGTGGGCGATGGCAATCCCTCTCTGAGTGACGAGGAAGCCGAGGTCAACCGCTGTTTTAATAAGTGATGGATCCAGAGAGGAGAGCCATTCGCCACGAGGGGAGACTGCAGGCACCAAGTCAAAAGTTCAGCAGATATACAGCAGTGGAACTGGGCACACAAAGCCTTCATATTTCATGAAGCACTTCTCCGTGGCTTCCACGGAACACGCGGCTGTGAAGCTGTTTCATGGCAGTTTAAACCACCCAGAACGGGTCAGCCCAGGAGGATGAGGATGGGGAGGAGGAGGAGGAGGAGGACAGGTTTCACATCGGCATGCTGGGATCATCTGTCTGACTGCCAGAGAAATACATTCCTGTACGAGCAGCCATGCATCCCAAAATACACTTTTCACGCTCTCTGGCTATTTCCCTCTGTCTCTCTATGACTTGCTGTCTTTCTCTCCATCCATCGCTCTCACTCGTCTGTATGTCTGTCTCTTTCTTTCTGTGTCTGTCTTTCTTGCTCCCTCCATCTCTCTCTCTCTCTCTCTCTCTCTCTCTCTCTCTCTCTCTCTCTCTCTCTCTCTCTCTCTCTCTCTCTCTCTCTCTCTCTCTCTCTCTCTCTCTCTCTCTCTCTCTCTCTCTCTCTCTCTCTCTCTCTCTCTCTCTCTCTCTCTCTCTCTCTCTCTCTCTCTCTCTCTCATCTATCTTTCTAATTTCAAGTCATTTTAAAGTACTTTCTTGGCATGGCTGTTGAAAAGCACATTTTAGCACTTTTTGGCTAATATATCCAGTCTTGGTGATCCCTGATCAGTGTAATGTGTAGGTACGTGTGTGCCACATCCGTGCGTGTGTGTAAGCCCACGTGGGAATATGCATACTGTATGCTTTGTGCATTTAAATACAATGCAAGAACTTGTTTTTTGCAAAGTAAGCTCCCCACCCCTGACCTTCCACTATGGATGATCAGCATCAGTCAGCGCGTTTGTGTGTGTGTGTGTGTGTGTGTGTGTGTGTGTGTGTGTGTGTGTGTGTGTGTGTGTGTGCGTGTGTGTGTGTGTGTGTGTGTGTGTGTGTGTGTGTGTGTGTGCGTGCGCGCATGCACCTGTGTGTGTGAGAGACCGAGAGTGTGCAAGGACACAAATAACTAAGGTGAGAGCACTGATAGTGAATACCTAAATTTTACGCTTTAATGGTATTCCTGTTACATGCATGTGTGTGTGGTGTGCACGTTGCACTGTGTGTGCTGTTCCGGTAGACGGAGTGTGGATTGGTAAAGTAGTAAAGGATCAGTGCATGCATGGCACAGGCTGTTCCACGCGTGATCACTTGAGGGATTGAAGTTATTTTGTTCTCAGTCAGAACTTTTTAGCACCAATGGCAATGACCATAGAGAACAGGAAACAGTTCAGTTGAATAGCTATTTCTTCTAGGCAAAACCACTACAGGCTCGTCTTAATATTACATGAGCTCCTCTGAAAACATGATTTGTGAAATTTGGAGGCGGTGGAGTCTGTAAAATAGTGATAATATGCTATTTTCTATCACAACTCTATTCTTCTGTATCTTCACTATCATGGATCACACCTAAAATTAGGCGATTAATGATGCATGATTCATACTTGAGGGAGTTTCATCACTGATTCACTTTAATAAAGACATGGATGCTATTCTTGTCATTGTCATGGCAGATTGGCAGCCCGACGTCATAGACCACACAGACTTGATCTCCGTGCTCATGCACATGTGTTTGTTGTTGATACGTGATGCATTTGAATGTACCAAGAAACCATCGCTGTCAGGCAGAAATCTTTGTGTCTCCATAGTTCAGCTTTTTGTTTTGTTTGGTTCGTTGTTGTAAATTAAGAACAAAAAAACATTAAAATGTAAGCAGATGTGAGTATAGGCCTTCATGCTTGTAGCCATATGTTTCTTTGCACAAAGAAAGACAGTTGGTCTTCTACTTGAGGCATTGTGAGCTTCCCTGAAAGCCACGGTACTGTTCAGACAATAAAAAGACATGTGTCTGGGTAGCAGAGCATGATTCACCCGCCTAGGAAAATAGTCCATTTGTCTTTGTTGTTTAAGTGAACAATTCCTGTCAGTTTAACCTTGAAATGCCTCCTTGGACAAGAAGAATAACTGTATGCCACAGTACCTGCCACAGGCACTGTGCGTCTGTGTCACCAAATCACACTTCAACAGTCTCTCATCCTCTGTCTGTACGCCCTCTGTGACTGAGATATTGATTCAGTTTGTGTGTGTGTGACTGTCTCTGTGTGTGTGTGTGTGTGTGTGTGACTGTCTCTGTTTGTGCGTGTGTGTGTGACTGTGACGGTCTCTGTGTTTGTGTGTGTGTGTGTGTGTGTGTGTGTGTGTGTGTGTGTGTGTGTGTGTGTGTGTGTGTGTGTGTGTGCATGCATCTACACTTATTTTATTTATTTTTTTAGAAAAGATTCATACTGTTAGAATTACAATTAGGATACTGATTGGGGTTTAGGTATAGATAGTGTTAGGATTAGACATTATATTTAGCCGCTAGCTAAATTTGTGTGCACGTGCATTTGTGCGTTCGCACGTGTGTGTGTGTGTGTGTGTGTGTGTGTGTGTGTGTGTGTGTGTGTGTGTGTGTGTGTGTGTGTGTGTGTGTGTGTGTGTGTGTGTGTGTGTGTGTGTGTGTGTGTGTGTGTGTCTGTGTTCGCGCATGACATGCAGGTGTGCATGTGGTGCGTGGTGTGTGTGGTGTGGTGCGCGGACTCACCAGCGCGCTGAGGCGTACGCGTGCGTTGACGGCGTGCTTCAGAGACATCCTGACCAGCTGATGCAGCCGCAGCACCACGGCCTCCATGTCCTGCTCGTCCCTCATGGCTGCGCTCAGCTTGGCCAGCCCGTCCACGTAGCTCCGCCAGTGGGGCTGCACCTCCGCCGCGCCCCCCAGGCAGCCCTGCATCACCGCCTGGCAGAAGCCCCTGCAGGCCGGGGCTCCCAGCAGCCCGTGGCAGTGAGGGCAGTACCACAGCCTGAGCAGGGAGCGGCCGCAGTCGCGCGCCGGCCGCAGGTGGTCCGTGGTGTTCACCACCTCGATGCCCAGGTTCAGCGCCTGCAGGAAGACGCGCGTGGCCAGCAGAGAGCGCGACAGCCTGGTCATCATCAGCTTGGGGTACGGCCCGAAGGCGCCCGAGTCCTTCCACGCCCCCCGCAGGCAGTCCTCGGACACGGAGGCGGAGCCGCCGCCGCCCAGCAGCCGGCGGTAGGCCAGGGGGAAGAGGCGGGCGTAGAAGGCCGCCACCATGTGGTCGACGGAGGAGTCGGAGCCCAGGATGTAGAAGGAGACGTCCTGGAAGAGCTGTCCCACCGAGCCCTGGGCCCCGCCGCCCAGCCCTGAAAACTCTGACCTCAGCATGGACAGCGTGGAGTTACGGCCGTGACGGAGAACCAGGTCGAAGGCCTCTGAGAGAGAGAGAGAGAGAGAGAGAGAGAGAGAGCGAGAGAGAGAGAGAGAGAGAGAGACAGAGAGAGAGAGAGAGAGAGAGAGAGAGAGAGAGAAACAGAGACATCAATTATAGTAGCATGGCCAGGGGAGGATTATTCCACGAGCAAGTTGGGGCCAGCCCAGGGGCCCCTGAGCTAGGTTGAGTGTCCGTGTGATCACTAAGAGACTCAAGCTCAGGGCCACCTCCCAAAAAAAGGGGTGAATAACAGTGGCGCACACAGTCCTTTTCACTGTTATTTACAAGGGCCTTACTCATTTTGTGTCAGTAAAATAACCCCAATAGTCCTAAACAATCATGATATGGTGCATTTGGGGCGGCTGTGGCTCAGGAGGTAGAGCAGGTCGGCCAATGATCCAGTGGTCGGCGGTTCGATTCCCGGCTCCTCCTGTCTGCATGTTGAAGTGTCCTTGGGCAAGACACTGAACCCCACCTTGCCTCCAGTGGTTGCCACCACTGGTGTATGAATGTGGGAAGTTTAGGACGCTGGCGTTGACTGTTCGCCGCTCTACTTCCCAATGTATGAATGAATGGACCATTGTAAGCGCTTTGAGTATACACGCTGTGCATAGAAAAGCGCTATAAAAATGCAATCCATTCATAACTGCAGGTGTTTAAAACAGCATTTATTTGGCTTAGTTATTTTAGGTGTTTATTATTTTAAAGCAATCCCTTGCTGTAAATCCTGCTGAAATGAGGTGAATATCGCACGCCTATATGTCATAATTCATATGCGTGTGTGCATAGACAATATGCGCCTCGTCTGGAGAGTAGGGGGGCTCTTTGGCTGGTGGCGGCCCAAGGGACCATAATTTCTAGACTCGTCTATGAACATGACAGATAGAAAGAGAGATAAGGAGGCAGACAGAGAGAGCAAGAAACGGAAAAAGAGAGACATCATTAGACTTGCTGTTTGAAAGTTGTTTAATTCAGGATGTGAAGACTCATATCTACAATCTGAATGAAAATTCTGTCAACAGCAGCACAGCGCTCACACAAATCTAAAACAACTCACATAAAACACCCTCTTCCACTCGAAATTCCAATTACTTTTCCCTCCGGCTCTGTTATGTCTTGCGCGTGGTTGTGCTTGCTCGAACACTCGCACACGCACACACACACACACACGCACACACAAATAAGAGAGCAAAGCTTCAACTGCAGAAGGGGAGCAGAGATCCTCGGGTTTCAGGGTTTGACAAACCCTGAGAAACCTGGATGTACTGCATGTGCTGGAAACGAATCATTGGCCTTTCAAGTAGGGAAAAGAGAGGTCTTATCAACAACGTGGCAAAGAGGCAAGAGCTCTGCCCCATCGACCTGGAGGCACAAGGAGCCAGGAGACAGACAATAGAAGGGATTTAAGGCTCCATTAGCGACCGTAGCAGGGGAGCTGAGAGACAGAGTAGGCTTGTCTGTTGGGGAGACAGGCCTGTTCCACGACATCACCTCAACTCTGTCCTCACTGATGTCACTGTTATCGATTTACAACAGCTGTTCATTTCAGGGCAGCGACCTGCGTCACTTCCTCTTTCTTGGATGGCTTCTTTTGAAACCTTTGAGGTCAAATGAGAGACTCTTGGATGGCTTTGCCCCCCCTCCAACCCTGGGTTGGCTCCTCTCTATTCTCTGTACACACTCAACTGCATAGCCATGCACAGCTCCAAAAACATTGTGCCATCATGACTGCGACACTGCCAACAGGAACAAGCTCAGGTTACTGATTCTATGGTCAGGAGAACAGCATCGCTCTCATAGTCAACAAGACCAGGCAGCTGGTCGTGGACGGGAGACAAAAGAGCGAGCACACCCCGAATTACATTGATGGTGTAGGAATGGAAAGGGCCATTCCTACACCCCCTTGGCTTGACAGACAGTAGAGTTTCAAACTGATGCTCTTTATTTGCACCAGGGCACTAAAATGCACCGTGAAAACTGAAAAAAAAAGAAAATAAAAATGACAAAGAGAAACACAATCAATGTCAACAAGGTCATAAACCTTACAGTTAGCATAAAGACAAATTACATTTGTTGCATTTCTATTGTTAAATTGTTTACAAAAAATACATCTAGCATGAACAGAAACTCCTGACAACATGATCCTGATAAACAAATCTCATTCCGCCTTACAGGAGTGTTAAAACAGGTTTAAATTATTTATGACAGATCTATAACTGATCGTTTAGAGCAGGCTGACACCATCTTGTTTTGTAGAAAGAACAGGACATGCAGAATCATACAAAATTCCTTAAGGTGCTGCATTGCTGGTCCTTTTTCACACCAAGGACATTGAAATTGTAAATAACCACCAACCAAGGACAGTTATTGATACATGAGGTTATGGTTGTTTATCTTTATTATTTGTTAATAGCTATTTTCAGCTGCATTTTCATGGTTATTGTGGTTTCTAGTTTACATTCTAAGCAGTTTTGGCTTGAGTCTGCTCTAAAAATGTCTTCAGGGTATTCTTCCGTTCAGTAGAAGGTGTTGTGAGAGAGGTGAGCGTTCTTTGAGAAAAACAAGATGGTGTCAGCCTGCTCTAAACGATCAGTTATAGATCTGTCATAAATAATTTAAACCTGTTTTAACACTCCTGGAAGGCGGAATGAGGTTTGTTTATCAGGATCATGTTGTCAGGACCAGCACCAACCAGATAACCCTTAAGAGGTGGATTGCTCCCTACCAACAATCTTGATGTGACTGAATAAAGTTGAGTGCAGTGGAGAGGAGTTGTGCATGTACTGTAGGCAGCCCAGCAAGGAGAGAACAGCATGAGGATGCATGTGGATATACAGTAAAGGGGATGTTTGGGCTGCTGGTGTGTGTTTTGCGGGAGTGATTTAGCACCGCTGTCCCATCCCCGAACAATCACACACAAGGTGTCCTTCAGGCCTTAAGCTACTGGTGAAGTGAAGGTCATTGAAGGTCGATGGATCACAGTAGAGCACCATGGCCCTCATTTATCAACGCAATTTACACCCACGAATGGACGTGCGCCGAAATCACCGCAATTTTCCGCATTTATCATTCCCGCGTGACTTGGACCCACGCCACGTGAGATCCAGTCTTTTTTCTGTTGTAGTAAAGCGAGCAGCGCTTAGAGTATAGACAGAGTCACACTAACTCCGTGCACTTCATAGGGTCAGTCCAATGCGGCGCAAATAAATTGGAATCAGGCAACAGCCCAGCTTTAATGATCTCAAATCCCTTTATTTTAGATCGTTCTGTCGTAATAGTACAACATAAAAATTACACATATGCTTTGTAGCTCTTATTTGCGACCCCTAGTTGAATTGAAAGCAATGCATTTCCATCTCCAGTTTGTCCCTCTTCGGACTGCATGAACAGCTCTCAATTTCCGACCGCTGAATGTCGCAACTCTTCTATACTAGGCTACTGTTGTGCTTGCGAGTGCAGACCGTTCATGTTCCAAAATCATTTAAGGTAAAAGAACTTGGTTGAGGCGCCCCTCCTACACCCCGGGTCGAAGTTAGGAATTTTATTACAATAGTACCCCCCAGCAGTAATGTATATACTTTCGTTTTCTTCTCATTTTGTTTTATTTGTTTTTTGTTTTTGTTTTTTTTCCTCACCTTCTCCACTCTCTTCCCCCAAAAATATTAAGAGTCATGCTATGTAATTCTACCACCAAAATCTTGGATTTTGGGGGTAAACCTGGTCACTCCCACCCCATATCTCCAAGTTCAACCATGTCCCCAGTAACAAGCCAATTACTAACATTCCTCACAGTATATTGTCATTTTTACTGTTTCTGATACTGCTTCACGCTGTCATATGATATCCCCCCAACTACCCCTTCATCATCAATTTCACCGAGACAGAATACCTAACCTACTAGAAATCTCCTCACTCTACAGAATACCTAAACTACTGAAACTCTCTCTCTCACACTAAGAGTACCTGATACTGAAACTCTCCACACACTACCTAACCTACTGTAACTCTGCTCACATTACAGAGTACCTAACCTACTGTAACTCTGCTCACATTACAGAGTACCTAACCTACTGTAACTCTCCTCACATTACAGAGTACCTAACCTACTGTAACTCTGCTCACATTACAGAGTACCTAACCTACTGTAACTCTGCTCACATTACAGAGTACCTAACCTACTGTAACTCTCCTCACATTACAGAGTACCTAACCTACTGTAACTCTGCTCACATTACAGAGTACCTAACCTACTGTAACTCTGCTCACATTACAGAGTACCTAACCTACTGTAACTCTCCTCACATTACAGAGTACCTAACCTACTGTAACTCTCCTCACATTACAGAGTACCTAACCTACTGTAACTCTGCTCACATTACAGAGTACCTAACCTACTGTAACTCTCCTCACATTACAGAGTACCTAACCTACTGTAACTCTCCTCACATTACAGAGTACCTAACCTACTGTAACTCTCCTCACATTACAGAGTACCTAACCTACTGTAACTCTCCTCACATTACAGAGTACCTAACCTACTGTAACTCTCCTCACATTACAGAGTACCTAACCTACTGTAACTCTCCTCACATTACAGAGTACCTAACCTACTGTAACTCTCCTCACATTACAGAGTACCTAACCTACTGTAACTCTCCTCACATTACAGAGTACCTAACCTACTGTAACTCTCCTCACATTACAGAGTACCTAACCTACTGTAACTCTCCTCACATTACAGAGTACCTAACCTACTGTAACTCTCCTCACATTACAGAGTACCTAACCTACTGTAACTCTCCTCACATTACAGAGTACCTAACCTACTGTAACTCTCCTCACATTACAGAGTACCTAACCTACTGTAACTCTCCTCACATTACAGAGTACCTAACCTACTGTAACTCTCCTCACATTACAGAGTACCTAACCTACTGTAACTCTCCTCACATTACAGAGTACCTAACCTACTGTAACTCTCCTCACATTACAGAGTACCTAACCTACTGTAACTCTCCTCACATTACAGAGTACCTAACCTACTGTAACTCTCCTCACATTACAGAGTACCTAACCTACTGTAACTCTCCTCACATTACAGAGTACCTAACCTACTGTAACTCTCCTCACATTACAGAGTACGTAAGCTACTGAAACTCTCCTCGACCTACAGAATACCTAGCTTGGCCTAACCTCTAACCTGAAATGATTTGGGCCTAGGGGGGACTGGGTGCTAATGATTTTTCTTTTAGGACCTTTTTTCATTTTCCTGAGAGTGTACAAATGTGAACCAAATGGACCCGCTGGGGTCCATTCAGGAAAATGTTGAAAATGGGTGGAATTCCCCTTTAAGCTGGTGCTGATTTGAATTCCTTTATGCACAACCAATAAATCCTAATTTATAAATTAACATATGTTTTGTCATAATAATGAAACATTAAGTAAGTCACCTACTAAAGCTGACACATAATTCTAGTAGAGTAAAAAGTACAATATTTGCATTTAAGATAACTTCAAAACTGTAGGATGCTGTACCCCAGCAAGCCTATTCTTGGGGGGTACGTTAACAAAACAAAAAGATTGGGATGAAGAGAGATGTGCTGTAGGCCGGACTGTTTTACTAAGAGTAGTTTAAGTTGTTAAGCCCAGGACTTGGGAGGAGGATGCAAGGACGCTCGCCCAGACATCTGTCTAGATTTTCAGGGCAGAACCGTCCTGCTGCGTCTGAGAATCACTTCCCTCTGTGATCAATGAGCGTGATCAGACGGATGTGCAGAACGCAGAGACAGGCTGGAGGATACAACAACACACAAACGCTCACCCACAGGCATGCACACACGCAGACGCATGTGCACACACATGCACACAGACGCGCACAAATATGCACACACACACACACACCAACAGAAATAGCGCTGCAGAGACACAGTAAATTGAGGTACATTAGGATTGGTTGTGTTTAACCATTAGTGTCCTGAACGCGTTTTGGCGTTTTATTGTTGAAAAATACCAGATCCCCTCCCTCCTCCACGCCACCAGGTGGCGCGACATGAGCTTGTTGTTCTGCTATTTTTGAAAAATTGTGAAACCGCAGCTGCAAATCTCTGAACACATTATTTTGAACATTTTTCAATCAATGGCTCGCTTCCGGGGACCCCGAGATGGCGGTCTGCAGCAAATATGGATAATTCTGGTGGTCCTTGCTAGAAAGAATAAGCATCACTGACACAGGAGCACAGATTTTTCAGAAACAAGCATTAGTGTCAGAAACTATAGAATCTAGTGTCAAAAACTCGATTCTAGCGTCAGAAAGTAGATTCTAGTGTCAAAAAGGAGATCCTAGCATCAGAAACTATCATTTAGTGTCATTAACTAGAATCTAGTGTCGAAACTACTGTAGAATCTAGCGTCAAAAGCTAGAATGTTGCTGCTGCTATAATCTGGTGTCAGGAACTACTGTATAATCTGGTGTCAGAAACTAGAATCGAGGTCACGACACAATGGGTTAAATTGCGCCCCAGTCCTGCAGGGCAGGAAGGCGGGGGCTATTACTGAGAAGCGGACGCCGAGCCCCTCCCTCCCTCCATCCGCGGTCTCCATGGTGACCTCTTAAATCACACACCATGTAATGTAAGATAGTATCTCTAAGTATCACTTACACCGCAGCCGGAGAGCTACTTTATAATGGTTAAAAGGAGAGAGACTACAAGGCTCTTGATGAGTGCAATACAATGGCTCTAAGTAGCCGGAGGGGTCACCGAGCCGCCTGTTAAGAAGCACCGAGGAACCCATTTCCTTGGTGCGTGGCTCTGCGGGATCAGGTGTCCTTTAATGGAAGGCAGAGAGAGGGCCTGTGACATCCTGCGTGCGGCTGGCAGCGCCGCTGCCATGAGGAACAAGCATTAACAGATGCAGGGACACGTGCATTAACATATTGGGTCACACAGAAAAATTAGCAGCAGCATTTGTATTGCCGGGAGCGTGCTCATATGGAAGGAGGTAGGTAATTGCTGGCTATCGGGAGAAAAAAATCGTTTCCCTTTGAGACCGGAGCCGTTCCCTGGGCAGAAACGCCGATACAATGCGTACGAAATCTCTCTCTCCCCCACTATAGCATCTCTCTCTCTCTCTCTCTCTCTCTCTCTCTCTCTCTCTCTCTCTCTCTCTCTCTCTCTCTCTCTCTCTCTCTCTCTCTCTCTCTCTCTCTCTCTCTCTCTCTCTCTCTCTCTCTCTCTCTCTCTCTCTCTCTCTCTCTCTCTCTCTCTCTCTCTCTCTCTCTCTCTCTCTCTCTCTCCCTCCTTATTCCAGCAGCCAAGAATGTTTACTCGATGGACTTGGCTCCCCTCAACTTAGCCTTGGCATTAAAATATGTTTAAAAGCGAGTTGCTGAACAGCGTCCAATACTCAACAAGTTCTCTATCAAGCTGTCATTGAGAATCGTGTAAGTCAGCAAAGTGTTGCGTTGCCACGGGATGCTTTATCATCATGTGGTGCATATGTGCGCTTTCCGCTCTATCTGGCCATTCATCAAAGATGTCAATTAAACTATAATCAAATGCTGGATCAGCTCTGGCCTCCATATTAATACGCCAGGAACTGACTTTTAACTATTGCCTCTCCCCACAAGGGTGCAAACACTTCGGCCTGATTATCTGAAGCTTCTCAGTAACAGATGTAAAACAAAATGCACAAAGGTGCATGCATGCTCCAGTAAGATCAGTTGTGCTGTTTGTCAGAGTCCCTTTTAATTAAATGCTCCTCCTCCTTGTCACACTTGTGCTCTCTGTTCAGGTCACCCAACACCTCCCTGACACCGCCCATCATCATTAAACAATTAAATACTATCACTTTCATCTTTTCATTAAAACCATTGCATTCATCTTGTGGTTTGAAGGACTTAAAGTTGAGCATTGTGCATTGAGCTTGTGGAAGCTGGAATTCTTTTTAAGCTAATTAAATGTTGTTACAGAGTGAGTGTTTATTCATTAACTGTGGCCGCCTCGTCTTTTTAATAAAATGTGGGTTGCCAATTTGTAACCTTGGTTCCACGCTGATTTGCTGCGCTCCGTAGATTTGTACTGTAATTATCACTGGAGTAGCGAAGTGACAAATGACAATTACAAATCCACGGAACGCAGAAAATCAGGCTGGGACACAGGCTAGTCAATTTTGGCCAATCAGGATAAAAAACAACAACAATTTATCTGTTTACTAAAGTGCTGGAAAGACGTAGAAATATCGATATCACTTAGAGCACAACATTTGTGAACAGAAAAAGTATGAATGCAAACCACAGTCTCAATGACCTTGTCTGGCATCCTACATTCTGTTGAGGAAAACATCAACAGATGGATAGCTTTACCATCGTCTCCACAGAGTAGAACGGGGATATATTGAAAACTAATGCTTTACCAAGGCTCACTTATATCATCACATCTATTTCTCTTAGATTTCCTCTAAACTGGTTCAGAGACATCAATTCCATTTTTATCCGATTCCTTTGGAATAACAAAAAGCCTAGAATAGCTTACAAGAAATTAATTATACCCAGATCTAGGGGGGTATAGAGTCCCAGATGGATTCCTGTATTATCTTTCATATAATGCAAAGTATCCATTGACTTGCTCCTTTAAACCCGACCCTCCCACAGAATGGCTGGTGGAGAAGACCATCAGATGTAGAAATAAGAACATGTCCTTGACATAAATTGTGGTATTGTCCAAACCATAGCCTCTATATCCGATAACACAGTTACTGGGTTTTCGTGCTGAATTGTGAAGCAGCAACAAAGAAAGATCCAGCATTGAGGGAGTTTCTCTTCCCATCCAGTCCCATTTGGTGTAACCCCATCCCCTCAGCTGGAGGATGCACTTCAAATAATAAAACTTAGCAGAGTTATGACATTACACAGGGGACACATTTACAGACTAGAGTATTAGTGACAAACCTCGACATTTAATAAACTACAAAGATTTTTTTTTTTTTTTTGCCAAATCCAAAGCTTGCCCCACTCTGAGCCTAATAGAGATGCGCAGTGACGTCACCGCCCCGGTTCCAGAAGTCTTTTCCCCATTCATTTTTCTCATAGACTTTTCGAAAATAATTTATATCAAGACGATTACGCCGCAGACAAAACCAACTCGAGTCGTGACGAATCATGATGACACACACAAACTTTTGGGACAATAAAATAATTTCTAAGATGAAAAACGAAACAAAAAGTCTTGTATCATGCCGTTTTCTACTTCTTCCTAATTATAGATTATATGACGATATTGTGTTTGTTGTCATGATTTGTCACGACCCGAGTTGGCTTTGGCCGCGGCGCGATCGTGTTTTTATTAACCATTTTCGAAAAGTCTATGAGAAAAATGAATGAGGGAAAGACTTCCGGAACCGGGGCGGTGACGTCACTGCGCATCTCTATACCTCAGAGTGGGTTGAGCTTTGTATTTTGGGCAATTATAGGTAAAAAAGTGACCATCTTTCAAAAAAAAATCACACCCCTGTGAAGTAATGTGGTGCAACTGCTCATGGTGGTCTCTGGGGGGGGGGGGGTCCCTAACTTGCAACCCCAGAGGAACGCACCAGGTGTGGCAGGATGTTTCTGACTGTGCTGCCCCACGTCCAAATGGTTGAGAAATGACAGTTACCGTGTCGGGGTCCCTGAAGGATCCACAAGCTGTTCTGCAGAACATCTAGTCACACAGGAAAACACCCAGGGGACTGGCATGGTTCTGACGTATCGCCAATGCTCCCCAAACACTCAAGAAATGACAAAGTTACGTTATTTTGGTCCCTGGGGACAAGGGAAGCCGCTGAACCTTCGACCACCTGGAACACGCCCGGGACTGGTTTGACTGGTCAAAAACAGTGGCGAAATGACTGATGAATGAATGAAGTTACCACATGGGGTCCCTGGGTTGGTCCCCGAGGAGGACCAGACCTATAGCAACATGGCCAGGGCTTGTACTGTAGTGTACGCTGTGCCATTTTACTCTGTGTTGTAATCTACTGGCCACTGTAGGTGTACTTTCAACCCAGTCTCATGAGGTTTAGGCGAACATGCACGTTATGGCACGGGGCCCATTACGTGAATACTCGCCAAGAATAAGCAAAAATCCGTGAATATTCGCTTACAATAAATCCGTGCATATTCGTCTTTCCACTGAAAATGACGGAGCGGCGCCGTCTCTGCCGACCATGAGCATTGTGAAGCGCCACTGAGCGAGGTGCTAGCCGAGCGAATTGCCGCGCTGAGCATTGCGATGGTCGGCAGAGCCGACTCAGCCGCGTCCGAGTTGCGATGTGTTAGGGACAGAATAGTAAATGTTAAAAAACCCAAATGGCCCCACCCCCAACCAGCCACTTCCGGTTTGTGGAAAAAACTGCCCCATCCCCAACCAGCCACTTCCGGTTTGTGGAAAAAACACACCCAAGTGCATAGTCACAGATTTTTGCTTTAACTCGCAGTGTATGCACGCAATTCCTAGGTGGCATTCCGTGTATAGTGTAGTACTATCTGTGAGACTGCACTGGTAGACAGAGCTGCGACATTGAGGTGTCTGTCATGAGCTCTGTATATGGTCACATTATCCCTATTCAATACAAGTCTATGTAGAACCAATGAAGTGAACAGAGTTGTTGTACCTGTCTATAAAGTTTAAGCCTCTGGGTGCCTTTTTTCCCCCATTTTCTCAGTAATGGTGCATTCAACAGGGCCCAAGGAACACAGAATAGGGTGAAATACATTATGAAAAAAACTGCTTAGCATCGGGATTCGGTATTCATGGAAGCAAGCAATATTCCGCATTGCATTTTGAATCCACTAGTAAATTGCATTGATAGCCAGAGATGGAGCCGCATGTGGGTATTGATGGTTGGCAATTAGTTTCCAAATTCCTCACACAACAAATGGATTCCCCATTCCTCATAGACTTTTCAAAAATGAGCTAAATAAAGACGATCACACCACAGACAAAACCGACTCAGGTCTCAACAAATCATGGCAACTCATATTTTGGCTTATATGGGATGTGACCCATAGGGGTGTGACCCTGTCAGGGGCGGATTGGCACATATTTTCCCACCGGGACAATTTTGCCTTTGCCAGGCCACCCTGGGGGGGAAGGCAGCCGGTTAACCAGATGTAACTCTTTGAGAGCGTAAAAATGTTTTACACCCTCAAGAGTTAAAATATTCATCATGTGAATTAGCCCAACTTAGTCTACACAACTAGAGAATGTAGAAGATTAATGGTCATTTTGATCTGTATGTTCCAGGCGAGCATATAGCACATTCTAGTGCATTTTGGAAGTGCCACTAGTGCATTTTGGATCTTGTCCAGGCCACTAGGTGGCGCAGGCCACCGGGAAAACTCCCTGTACTCCAGATGGCCAATCCGCCCCTGTCTCCTGTGCATTGTGAGGGCATGGGGAGCCACAGCACCGGAGTCAAGGCATGAAAAGAGTTAATAATAGTAAACACAACTAAACTCTGAATAAGTCACTCAATAATGTCCGATTGAACCATTTGTTGAGCTGGTTGACGCAAATGGACACCTAGGGGCTATTTTGGGCCCGTGTTTACACCATCAGAGGGGTTTTCACTGTCGACATGCATGGAATGTGCTGCGCGTGAGGCGCAGTGCATCATGTACACCGGGCGGGCAGAACACTCATTATCCCCAGGAGGGGGAACCATCAATAAATTAGCCGGCCAACGAGACTAATCCATTTGGCTTGATGGAGTGTCACCTGTAGATGGATGGAAGAGCGGGAGCCACCTGGTCCTGTACTGCCTGGTGACAGCAGAACATGTCCAGGACCCAGACAGAGAGATGGAGAGACCTTGGCGCTCAGACACCAGCTAGATGGACTAGACTTACAATACATGCATGATAAACACACAAGCATGTGCACACACGCGCACTGACACATACGCACGCACGCACACGCACATGCACACGCACACGCACACACACACGCACACACACACACCGTAATCCAGAGAGCAGTGGAATCTGCACACCAACTACCACTGTGGCTACACCGTTGAGTGCGGGACATATTATGCATCTACACCATCTTTTCTTGGTATTTACGATCTTGTCTTTTGTAGTAATGATGTCTATTTGTCTTCACTGAATGTAAGCATGATTCTTATTCAAGGCACTTGTTGTCCAGGCAACAAGGTGGAGTTTTTGCTCCACCTGATGAGCCACACTCTACTATACTAGGTTGTGCGTGTTTGACTGTGTGTACGTGTGTGTGTACGTGTGTGTGTGTGTGTGTGTGTGTGTGTGCGTGCGTGTGTGCGCGCGCACATGCTAGGTGCCAGGGGCTTACGGGACAGGGGCGGCGAGGCAGGGTGGGTTGGGCTGATTCCTGGAACAAAGCAGACAGGATGCTGCTGGTAAGGACCAGATAGCATCGCCAGGCCACGAGGGCCGATGGAACGCAACTCAGACAGGTATTAGGTTACTCCATCTGTTTGAGAGGGCCTAATCGTACACACAAACACACGCACGCACACACACTGTGCTCACACATACAGAAATTGGCACATGAATGAGCAAACACACATCTCGTGTACACCCACACAAACAAGGATGCAGCAACAACACAGCGGCCATCGCGGTGGTGAAGGAGTGAGAGAACATTAATCTTGGCTAAGCTCAGCGTGCAAGGTGTGAGTCAGGTGAGAAACCAGCCAGGAACCCTCCCTGATTACACAGACACACATACAGTACACCCTCACACACATTGCCAAATTACCATTTTAAAAACCTAAACCTGAGACCCAAAATAGCCAAACTTGTAGATTGGCTTTTTGGTGCTAGGTATACAATAAAATATAAATTGGTATAACACCAACCACAACCCATATACAGTACCTATGCTCCAAATGCCTAATGCTAGACCTAACCTGAGTAGTTTTTGTCCCCGCTAAACCCCTTATTCCTAAACTTCTTTGCTTTTTTTAACTGTTTTGAAAAAACATTTTTGAATAGTTAAAATGGCCAGCCTACATAATCACAACAAGAATGAATGAAGATTAGCTACTATTCAAAAATATTTTTCAAAATAGTAAAACAAGGTAAGGAAGTTAGTTAGGGATAAGGGATTTAGCATGTGACAAAAATGGAGCCCTAGATCTCTAAAGTCTTCTTAACCATGAAACCACACTGTGCTCACATTGTCTAATGTTTTGGAATGCTACTAGAGCAAAAGTGGGCAATTATTTTTCCCAAGGGGCCAAATGAGACACATAAAACATTGTGGAGGGCTAAAGGCTGAACTAAAGTCTGCGGAATATTCATTTAATTTCAAGATAAAAGTAAGCATAAGACCGACCATTTTGACACGATTTATTCCGAAAGACCCCAAAACTAAATATTTCTTTTGCTTTTGTCCACAATTCCAGGCTGGATTTGGGAAACAAAACAGTCAAACATACAGATCAAAATGACCATTAATCTTCTACATTCTCTAGTTGTGTAGACTTGGGCTAATTCAGATGGTGGATATTTTAACTCTTGAGAGCGTAAAAATGAAACCAAATGGACCCGCAAGGGTCCATTTGGTTTCATTTTTACGCTCTCAAAGAGTTACATCTGGTTAACCAACCTTCCATATTTAACTGGAACTCTCCCAAGGACCACTGGTGGTCCCCGGGCCGGTCAGAGTCAGCCAAAGGGCCGCATAATGCCCAGGTATGTACTAGAGGTATATTTAATTCTACTATACTTTTGCACACAAGCAGGCATGTGAAATGTGCTGATCTGTCATTCTGCTATGTATATTCCATCTCTTCACCACAACACTGACTGCATTGATCTCTGGAGGCGCGCTCCTTCCTATAAGGTCAAAGTTCAGCTCCGCTCCTTCCAGACAGGCGCCTTCAGAGGACTCTCTGGCAATGCTTCCCTAAGAGGTTAGACATTTGTCCAGGACCGAAATTTGTTAAAAATACCAGACCTACAAGCACACAACGGGTCGCTTTGAGCATTGAGCTTGTACAATACATTTAAATTTAAGAATTTAGCCGTCTTATTGCAGGTCAATTTACAGGAAAAAATCTTACGTAGTCATACTACACATATACACTGAGTTCTATGTCTACATAAAATGCCATCTAAGATACATAAGTTTATCCTTTGCATATGTTTGTAAGGTCGTTGAGGCCGGGCTGATCACGCTTTCACTGGAATGTGTGTTTTAAAATTCATCAAGTTCTTTTTCAAATGTTTAATTCAAAAGCGTTTGGACATGCTGGAACCAAGGAGGCTAGTGAATGACACAGCGAGGCAGGGTGACCTGGAGTGACATGACCCTGAGGAGAAAGAGACTTCGCTGTGAGGAGGCTGCCAGGATGGAGAGGAGAGGACGGCTTTGATGCTGTAATCAAAGGCTAGCGGGAGTCAGCCAGCGCATATGAAGCTTTACACACGCACCGACGCATGAATGAGCACATGCAGAGGCAAGCACGCACACATCACTCTGCACAGTCCTGCCAAATCAAACACTTTCCTTTGCAGAAAAATCTGCATGGAGTAAAGCATGCAGCTAGTCGGACACATGACACTAGCTATAACTCACACATCGCTTTGGCATGAACAGAAAACACACAACACACGCATGTGCCACACGCGCACACACGCACGCGCGCACACGCACACGCACACGCGCACACGCACACACACACACACACACACACACACACACATACACACATACACACACACACACACACACCATGATCAGGCCTGCACCTTTTTGTTTATATCTTTGGTGCATGAGTAGGGATTGTAGCGTATGTGTATTGCAGACACAGAGTGGCTTTGACTCTAAAAGGACAACTAAAAAGGCTTTCAAGAGGGAATAACCACCCTATATTTCAAAGCAACCACCGTAGCCCAGATCGTTTTGGTCTTAGTTTAACACTGTGGCAGCAGCACTGTGTTTCATCTACTTCAAAAGGGCATTCAACTTGACACAGTGGCACGATGTTGAAGAGTTGTGTTCCTCCTACTACTAAGGGCCTAGAAGTCATGTACACCAAGGCTATTATAATCCCAGGAGGCAACAGTGTGGAGTGGCATGCTGCAAGGGGACATGCACCCTTCTTCTTCATTATACTGGACTATGGATTTTTGGTAGGCCAGAATTGGATGAGAGCAAGAACTTGGCTTGACTATGAAACCCAGAAGGTCAGAAGACTCCCTGCTGTAGCCCTAACAGACCTGGACTATGCGGATGACTGCCTGCTATCTGACCATGTGGTGCAGGCACAGGACAGGTGCTCCTGACCACAGCGGAGGCAGAGTGTGCCAAGGCTGGTCTGTGCAAAATGCTAAGAAAAATCTTATCATGTATTCCCCCCCGATGTCAACAGGAGGCACTGTGCAGAATGACGACAATAAATAAATAAATCACTTTCAAAAACTGGGCTTCATCGAGTCAACGCAACAGTCCCATAGGCGTGCATAGATAGACGTCAAGGGGGGTTTGAGCACCCCCTAGTGGCCCTCTCTGGACCAACATGCCCTTTTTAAAAGAGCAAAAAAAATGTACAATGTGCTTCGCCGGGCGGCTAGACCTGGTTACATTTGAGCATCTGCCCTTGAAACTCTCTGTGCATGCCACTGATCAGTCCCACACGACAGTTCTGTAAAATGTCTAAATGGTGTGGTCAGTGTGTGTAAGTCCAATAGCGTGAGCTATGGGAGCCAACACATGGCCTTCGATTGTTAGAGCAACCCACACAAACCTACATGGACTTAGGCTACTAAGAAAGATGTGGGTGGAAAGTACAATACTAGCGAGCCAGCCAGATGCACTGTAGGAAAGATCGAGATGATTGGAGACACCCAGGCGCTCATTCAAAGGTGAACTAAACAGAGACTGCGCTGTTGAAGAAAAAACTTAAACCAAACAGTATTATAAGAACAAAATAACAGAAAAATGAATCCCAGTGATTAAGAATACTGTATATCCCAGGGATATAATCGTCAGGAGAACAAAATGCTGTCTCCAGTGTCGTGTTAGTAGGTCACCTA
>CM076984.1:45387203-45582203 GCA_039105355.1 Benthosema pterotum | reverse complement strand
CTCTCCCATCTCTCTCTACTCCTTCCTGTTTGTCTCCACTAACTCAATAAGAAATAATAAGGAACAATAAAACAGCAAAAATCCCCCGAATTAAACAAACAAATAGGTTAGTGCAGCGGAGCCTCATTTATACTGTGACTCCCTCGTGCAATGCTGTTGGAGACAGACTCTCAGAGCTAAAACTTGGACCAAAACAATAAATGTTTACATTTAGGCGCCGCGATTGTCACACTTTTCTGTTGCAAACTGACCCGGCCCCCCATCAGAGAAGGGAAAAGATACGTGGCCCTCACTGGAAAAAGATTTTGAGAACCCTGCTGCAGTGTTGGGACAAGTGCACTACGTAACTTAATATATTACATAATATATTACCAAAATGCAGTAACTTGTAATATAAATATATTACCCAACAAAAATAATCTAATATATTATACTTTTCTTTCTGCATTACTGCACTACTTTCAATATTACTTTCTGTGAGACTGTTCCGTTGCAAGCAGGGATTAAAGTAAAAAGAAATCTTGAGACTGAAAATGATCTTTTGCAAATAAGCACTGAGCTAATTAAATGACCCCTGTTAAATCCTCAGGACTGAAATCAGTACCCAGTACTGAGAACTTTAATCCCTGTGCAAGTGTTCTTGTGAAATTGCAGAAATTACAATTGCAGAAGTTAAATAATTATATATTTTCTATGATTTGTCATCAAAATATTTATTGGCTTCCATGAATTCAAGGAATACATTTAACTCCTGTGTTAACTGTCCATAGCTGAGTAGGATGAGGTAGGTCTACACCAGGACTGTTTTCAGGAGTGACGTTTTTCAAAGTGGATTTCATATGGATTTGGCCAAAAAAAAAAATTAAGTAATATGTAATGGTAATATTAATATATTACACTTGCTCAGACAGTAATATTGTAATATAATATATTGATAAGTTAATAAGTAATATATTAACAAGGTAAAGTAATATTCCCAACACTGCCCTGCTGTATATTTTGATAGACTGGTGTTCCATGCTTCCAGCAGAGTGCCAGAGATTTGTACAATCTCTGACAGGGCTCACTGACACTGATCTGGCAGCTCGTTGTGGGGTCCCCAACACATTATTAAGACACTTTCTCCTTGACTATGTCACTCATCTGTATCTACCACACTGTCCACACATCATCCCCTGCCTCTGTCTCTCTCTCCCTCTCTCTCTCTCTCTGTTATTACGTAGTCTTGGGATGTTTCCGAGTGAGTTGTTCATCATAGGAGAAAAGGAACAATGTCCATCAAATTGGTGTCACTGGCTGAAAAGAGGCGTTCCTCTGTTGATTTTAGTTCATTGACTGAACAACATGAGGAGGGTGGAGCCGCCGAACTGGAAGCACTGAACTGTGGACAGATGATTCAAATAAATGACTTGAGTTACTGAAATGAACAGTGGTTTTCAACCTTTTTCATACCAGGGGCCCCTATTTATTCAGCATTTGAGCCATGGACCACCTTTGGATGACATTTTAGCCCCACAGACCCCAAAACTAAAGATTTCTTTTGCTTTTGTCCGCAATTCTAGGCTGGATTTGGGAAACAAAACAGCAAACATACAGATCAAAATGCCTACATGTATGTCAATCTTCTACATTCTCTAGTTGTGTAGCCTTGGGCTAATTCAGATGATGAACATTTTAACTCTTGAGAGTGTAAACATGAAAACAAACGGACCCACAAATGGGTCCATTTGGCTTCATTTTTACGCTCTCAAAGAGTTACATCTGGTTAACCAACTTTCCATCATTTGGCCTGGGGACCACCTGGAATCCTCTCAGGGACCACTGGTGGTCCCCCGGACCACCTGTTGAAAACCCCTGCTCTAAGCCTTATCAGTGAGCCAAATGAACCTGCTTACCAGCCTTCTATAAATAGTTAGAAGACAAGCTGTTATGAATGGAGGTGGGCGAAGCGCACGGTTGTTGTCTTGTATGAGAGCGTAGATGAAAGACATACTCCTACGCCTGCTTAGTGGATGAGCACCACCTTACCTTAGCGACCCCCACCCTCCTCAACCTGACACTAACTGTATGCAGGTGGATCAAAGTCTGACACACACACACACACACACACACACACACACACACACACACACACACACACACACACACACACACACACACACACACACACACACACACACCTATATAAACATACCATACACACACTCAATTAATTAGAGATGTTTCCATAAAGGTGCATACACCCCCATGCATGCATGCACACATAGACGTGCGTGCATGTGCGCGCGTGCGCACACACACACACACACACACACACACACACACACACTTTTCTTTACTTTTCCTCTCAATTAATTATAGCTGTTCTCAGTCCCTCACCCCAGGCCATCGAGTGCGCGCGCGCACACACACACACACACACACACACACACACACACACACACACACACACACACACACACACACACACACACACACACACACACACACACACACACACACACACACACACACACACACACACACACACACACACACACACACACACACACACACACACACCTTTACTTTTCTTCTCAATTAATTAGGGCTGTTCCCAGACAGGTTTACAGACACACACGTGTACGCACATGTATGCGCACACACGCTCGCACACTCACATGCACACGTGCACACACACACACCAGGAGAAAGTGTGATTTCTCCTTGCTTCACCCTTCCCTGCCGTCAGCATAGGATGTACTGAACTCCATCTATTGTGTGAAGACAATATCCCTGGTGAAAGAAACATTGAATGTACTGTATGTTGTTTGTTTCGAGGACCCCCCCCCCCCCCCCCCCCCCCCCCCCCCCCCCGGACATTTTGGATATTAGAGACAGGGGTGTAGTGGAGGGGGGACGCGGGGGGACGGAGTCCCCCCACTTCTCACATCTAAAATATATTTTGGGCAAAAGTAGGCCTATGTTTTTTTTCTTGTCATTTACTTTTATGGATACAATTAGGCATTGTAAACAAAACTTTCTCAACATGCTATACTTAGTTCCCCCATTCTGTGCTTCCTAGAATTTGTACACTCTCAGAAAAAAAATGAAAATGGGTGGAATTCCCCTAAGGGGCGTCCCCCCCACTTCTAAAAGTACCACTACCACACTGAAGAGAGAGGCACATTCTCTCACTGTCTCTATGTATAGAAAACATACCTCCCACTCCCATTTACAGCATGTCTCTGTCACCTCTGGCCCCAGGGCTCCTAATCACCCCCGCTCCACTCCCTCTCCCTAGTGATCCATACGTTAAGGGTCCTCAGGGTCTTGGCCATACCGCAAACGTTTTTAATTTTTAATCAGAAGCCGCGGTCCGCCGGGACATGTTTTTTTTCTCTTTTTTTTTTTTTTTCTTTTCTTACCCCACATCATTTCTACAACCACCTTTCTCTCACCTTCACTTCTCACCCCTCCTCCTCCTCCTCCTCCTCCTCCTCCTCCTCCTCCCCCTCTCCCCCCCTCCCCTGTGTTTCTCCCTCTCCACCAAAGTCACGGTGATGAATGGATGAGTGCTGCCATCTCCATGCCCACCAGCCAGTAGCACAGGCCGCACTACGCAGAGAGGAGCACAGAGTAATTAATCCACCAGGTTGCAGGACGTACTGTGAGCTATTGGTGTGTGCGTGTGTGTGTGTGCGCGTGTGTGTGTGTGTGCGTGCGTGCGTGTGTCTGTCTGCAGAGTAAATAGTAGACATGTAAAAAAAAAAAAAATCGATTTTGCATCGATGTATCGATCCAACAGCCGACAATACGATGCATCGACACGTCCGCAAGAGTATCGATTCATGTTTAAAAATAAATGAATAAAAATATCTGGTCTATTTTATCCATTTGCTCCTGGACGTAATTCAGACTCCCGTGCTGCGGGTGGCGCTAAACCTATTTTGTCCTCCTACCTCGCTTCCTTTACCCTCTTTCCGCATGCACACACACACACACACACTCAAACAGTAGGCGAAACAGTCATGGCTGACATAGCAGAGGAAAAAGAGGTAGGCAAAACAGACGTGGCGAAGGAAAAAGATTCTTGAGTATCGAAAAAAAAATCGAATCGTTGGGTCAGGAAATCGATACTGAATCGAATCGCCATGATGGGTGTGATTTACACCCCTACTGTCTGCCTGCCTATTTGGAGAGACAGTGAAATCCACAAACGCCTACAGACGGGTCTAAACCTGGTCGGTGACCAGTTCTTACTGGTCACGAGTCACGACTACTTTGCTGGCTATAGGTGCTTGTGGTCGTGACTATGGAGCGATTACAGTGTAGTTGCCATCTGGTCGAGGCAACTTCCTTATATGGTCGCGACTAATTTATAGATCGGGGAGACCCTAAGCCTAAACATAACCCTATCTCTAACACTAAGCTTTAAACATAAACGCAAGAACAGGGCAGTGCATTTTCACCAACCTGGTCGACTGACCTGGTCAGTAGTTGAGCTAGTGGATTTGGGACCTTATAGCTGTGGATTTGCGATCTGGTCAGTAGTGGAGCTAGTGGATTTGGGACCTTATAGCTGTGGATTTGTGACCTGGTATAGCTTAGCTAGTGGAGGCGACGTGGTTGGGACGTGGTCTATAGTCACTGGTGGATATCGCTCTTCCTGCCTACATGCATTTGCGTTTGTAAAAATGTTAAGAGACTGAGTTAGAGTACGTCTGTGTGTGCCATGCAAATGTTGTCTCTTTTGATGCATCTGTGGGCTTGTGAAAGATATATGGCGCATGCGCGCAATTGCGGTGAGAAAACATTGGATACAAGATGGCAACATGGCAAGAGTTTTGTGTGTACAAAACTGGCGATGGTTTCAGAGCACAAGGTTACAGTATGTTTCTGTGTGTGTGTGTGTGTGTGTGTGTGTGGGGGGGGGGGGTCTGGGTAGATGAGCTCTTTAAATAAACACCACTTGGGTACAGACGGGAGTAAGCCAGAGGCAGGACATACGGCAATGTCCTTGAACTCCAGGGTCTCACACACACGATCCCATGTACACATACATGTGTGCTCACACACGCACACGCACACGCACACGCACACACACACACACACACACGCACACACACACACACCAAAGCCTGTGAGCAGCACTGAGGGTAGCGCCTTGGTGAAATTGTACAGGTGTGAGATTAAAGTGGGGCCATTGTTTAAGCTTCCTTTGATCTATTGTCTGCGTTGAAACTCGAACAAAGCCATAAGCAGTAGCATTTTATACTACACAGTACGATGGGAGCGCTTCCACATAATATATAATTAGATTATTTTGTATTTCATACTATGTTCAAGCTGCAACGGCACCTTGCGATGTCATGTCACGGAGTATTAATTAAGGCTGGTACTGTAATTGTCTGAAGACAGGAGGCAGAACGCAGATGTTCAATTATAACGCTTTGGCTTGATAAGACTGTCTCCTTGACGACTGGCTGTTCGGTCAATGGAAAATGTTTTGCGGTTGCAGTGTGTGCGTATGTGTGTGTGTGTTCTCCATCAACATTGTATTTTAATTACGTCAATAATTAGCCAGTGTTGACATGATTAGCATTTCACTGATTGACAGGCGAATGGCGCACCCAGACACATCACACTGGCTGGCTGCTAGCTGGCTGTCTGCCTGACTGACTGGCTGATTCGCTGGCTGGCTGACTCGTTTGCTAGCTGGTTGGTTGACTGTCTGTCTCGTCGACTAGCTGGTTGACTGTCTGTCTCGTCGACTAGCTGGTTGACTGTCTTGTCGACTATCTGGTTGACTTTCTCGTTGACTCTCTGGTTGACTGTTTGTCTCGTCGACTCTCTGGTTGTCTGTCTCATCGACTCTCTGGTTGACTGTCTGTCTCGTCGACTCTCTGGTTGACTGTCTGTCTCATCGACTCTCTGGTTGACTGTCTGTCTCGTTGACTAGCTGGTTGAAGGTCTGTCTTGTTGACTAGCTGGTTGACTGGCTGACTATTTTACTGGCTGGCTGACTGGTGGGCTAGCTCTTCTCTGGTGTGTGTGTGTGCACGTGTGTGACATGCGTGCGTGTGTGTGCACATGCGTGTGCGTGTGTGTATTGCCAGAGGTTATGAGTCCATGCATCATTAGCCCCGGCCCAGCCTGCATACCAAGCACGTCCCTGTTGTCTAATTCTCTAATACAAGAACAAACTGCCGGGAAGTGGAGGACATGGAGCATCAGTGCAGTGTGTGGTGCAGGATGAGCGTATTAATGGACACGGCCAGACCAATTACTGGATGAATGAAGCTGGAAAGGTAATATGTCAGCCTCCCGGAATCAAATGGAACTTGGCAGAGAAATATTGGATTTAATAGAAAACATAAAAAAAACAACGTGCATTATGTTAAAAATGGAAACGAGGATGGCAGAGGAAGCTCTCTAAAGACTAATAAATATCCCGCCAAGATCTTCCACGTCTTCCACTGGTCTCTCACGCTCATTGAACACTGAGCACTAGACAGTTAAAATCCTTAGTGCACGTTCACTGTAGCTCCGAAGCATGTAAAAATAGAAACCCAACGGGCCCATGCGGGCAGTGATTTCACTGTGTACATACATACAGCGCGTATATGTGGGACTGCCTGCCTTTGTCTGTTTGAATGTACACCCATCCTCCACCAAATATGCTCCGAGCGAGCCCTGTGTGCCACCACCCTAATCATAGTCAGGTCTGCTTTGGTGATAAGTGCCCTGGATACAGGTACGGCAGGATACGGGGTGTAGCGCCGCGCCGCACAGCCCACATAACCTGACCCATTTCTGCAGAGGGGGGAAAGCAATCAGCCACACAGCCAAAGGGTGTCAGAGACAGAGAGCATACACACAGTCCCCAAGGAGAGACAGCTATTACAGCAAGAGAAACACAATCGTCTACAAGCCCGCGGGCTAAATATAGGCCTCAACTACAGCGTAGCGTTTAAGTTGGGGCTCCTTTAAAGTTGTAGCAGGAAACTCCCCCACACCTGCTTCAGCATCATGTTGAAAAGGTTAACACAAATGCTTCTCTCTGAGACGTGTTATTGTCTGGGGACTGTGTGCGTTCAATTCTTTGTAAATTTTGTTGCTGCTTTCTATTAAGACCACTGAGTGTGTGTGTGTGTGTGTGTGTGTGTGTGTGTGTGTGTGTGTGTGTGTGTGTGTGTGTGTGTGTGTGTGTGTGTGTGTGTGTGTGTGTGTGTGTGTGCGTGTGTGTGGGTGGTGGGTGGGTGGAGGGTTATTGCCTGTGGTGAGTTTTCGAACGCACATTTTATCATTGGTCTGCTCTGACTGGAGATTACCCGTGGACCTGTGAAACAGGACCTTTTGGAAGAGCGAGCACATATAGCCAGCGGTTTGATTTCAGCACAGTGAGATGAGAAGATTGGATGAAAAAGGAGAGAGCTGAAAACAGGGATAAGGGAAGAGTGTAGGGGAGCTGAGCAGAGATGATGGGTCACAGTGGAGTCGACTGACAGATATGGAAATTAAGTCACCAGAGAGAGAAAGGAACTTTTTCTCCACTTCCTCTTTGTATTCGCCCTCCGAATAGAGAGAAAGATTGAGAGAGAGACAAAGAGATAGAGAGAGAGAGGGAACAACAAAAGCAAGCTAATAAAACATTTATCATTCCAGGAACGCTCTTTAATGTCTTTGACATTAGAAGCTTGAAAGGAGGAAGAGATGAGAGAGAAGAGGAGAGAGAGAGAGAGAGAGAGAAGAGGAGAGAGAGAGAGAGAGAGAGAGAGAGAGAGAGAGAGAGAGAGAGAGAGAGAGAGAGAGAGAGAGAGAGAGAGAGATCGAGCACATAATAGACACTGATGGAGAGGAGAGGAAAACAGATCATAGGTGAAGATATGATTGAAAGGCAAGGAGAAGGTTGAAAGTCACTGTGAGGTCACAAAGTGAAAAGTTTCAAAGCTTAAATGGATATTTCACTAAAATAAATATAATAAAAAAAACCTTTGGGCCATTTTATCATTTACTCAGGCTCATGTGAACACACAGACACTTTATAAGTTAACCCATTCACTATTTAGATATTTGATGTTCATTTTAGCTTCCCCGCCCCCTTCCTATATAGTACAAACACAGTATAACTTAAAACTTCATTTTAACCATGGTAGATTCATCAAAAACACCCAATCTTTTTTCTGGTGACCGATATTGATCTCCTAATATATGAGGGTACTATTTAATGTACTGTTTATTAAATTACATTTAATAAAATATTTTTTTTGAAAATGTAGCAGCCTTGGCTCTACACCGGTGGGCAAAAAAAGAATAAAACAATATTTTAAAAAACAATGAAAACAGGTACGTGCAGTAGGCCTACTAATCATAGTATGTTACAAACAGTTACATACTAACCAGGCCAGGTCTCCACTAGGCCAGGTCAGGTTGTGGCCTCCTGGTGGCAATATAATAGGCCAATGTTGGGTGGGGAATTCCACCACATTTTTTTTCTGAGAGTGTACAAATGCAACCAAATGAACCCGTTGCAACCATTCCATTCCATTTGTACACTCTCAGAAAATGTCTAACAAAATCCATTAACATGGTGAAAATACATTTCACCATGTTAGTGGTTTTCTTCATACCTCCATTTCATGTCCACTCAGCACCTCTATTGTATACTAATGACATATTAGAATGTTGAAAATGTGTGGATTTCCCCTTTAAAAGGGTGCCATATCTTCTTATGACTTTGGCATTTGGATGATTTGAGGAATTTTCTCCCAAAAATGTGTTTTGCAAATATCCGCCTGTTCGTGGCGCTATGACAAGCTGTTGTGAAAAGAGTAGGACATTTTTCTGATCCTAGTAGGAAAGTGTGCAAAAGACTTTATGTAAATTGCCTGATGTGTTCATCATTTGATGCTTTTTGTTCTAAACAGGCCCATCTTGTGAACCTTTAATGCGAATTATAGCCAATTAGGATAGAATTATGAAATATGGGACACATTCGTTATGAGCATTAAGGAATTGCGGGATCTTCGGACAAAATCTGGATGGGTAATATGAAACAATGTGTTTTACAAAAATCGGCCTCATGGTGGCGCTATAATAAGCTGAAATGAAAAGTACAGGTTAAAGGTTCATCTTCGGCCTCTAAGGAGTGTACATGCAACATTTAATGCCGATTGATGCAGTTCTATGTAAAATCGCATGATGCCTAAGGGTGGCTCTATAACCTTTCCGTTCTGGAAAATGGAAAATTTTGGTCAGAGGTTCATCGTTGACACACAAGGTGTGTGTGCAACGTTTGGCAGCAATTGGATTAACGGTGCCGGAGATAAGCTGTATACAGACGGACAGACAGACGGGTGGATAGACACACACACACACGGACGGAGTACAAAACAGACTCCCCAGCACGCCTTTCGCCTAGTGGAGACAATAAGCAGGAGAGCCATCACGACAGTACAGTCAGGCCAGGAGAACAAGGCTTGCTGTAGACTGTCACACAGTGGTTTTCAACCTCTTTTGATACGAGGGCCCACTATTTCTACAGCATTTGAGCCATGGACCACCATTTGAGGACATTTTAGCCCCAGAGCCCAAAACTAAAGATTTCTTTTGCTTTTGTCCACAATACCAGGCTTGAATGGGGAAACAAAACAGCTAAACATAAATCAAAATTACCATTAATCTTCTACATTCTCTAGTTGTGTAGACCAATTCAGATGGTGAAAATTTTAACTCTTGAGAGCGTAAACATGAAACCAAATGGACCCGCAAGGGTCCATTTGGTTTCATGTTTACGCTCTCAAAGAGTTACATCTGGTTAACAAACTGTCCATCATTTAGCCTGGGGACCACCTGGAACCCTCTCAAGGACCACTGGTGGTCCCCGGACCACCGGTTGAAAACCACTGCTGTAACAGACACAGACAGGGAGCTCCCAAGGCAGATAACACACAGGCATCGATCATAAGGACGGCCCAGATGTTACAATATTTACATGAACGTACTACAAAAATATGGAAGTACTGGCAAAGTTGACAGAATGTGATGCATGGAGGATGGAGATGGCTTTAAGACAGTTTGTGATTTGGTGGCTGCCTCCAAGTGTGTCTTATAGGGCAGGGGTTTTCAACAGGTGGTCCGGGGACCACCAGTGGTCCCTGAGAGGGTTCCAGGTGGTCCCCAGCTAAGTTGTTTAACCAGATGTAACTCTTGAGAACGTAAAAATGAAAGCAAATGGACCCTTGCGGGTCCATTTGCTTTCATTTTTACACTCTCAAGAGTTAAAATATTCATCGTGTGAATTAGTCCTAATCATCACAACTAGAAGATTAATGGTCATGGACAGAAGCAAAGGAAATCTTTAGTTTGGGGGTCTGTGGGGCTAAAATGTCCTCGAATGTTGGTCCGTGGCTCAAATGCTGAATAAATGGTGGTCCCTGCAGTCAAAAAGGTTGAAAACCCCTGTTATAGGGGGATGGTATTGGTACCGTCAGAAATTCACGAATAGTGTAATAAACAATGAAAAATAATCTCTGAGTTCCTGAAAGATAAAATTCAGGGGATTTTTCTACACTTTTTTAAAAACTCTTTAAATGAATCATTTTCATTATTCCTCTACATCAGGAGTTTTCAACAGGTGGTCCGGGGACCACCAGTGGTCCCTGAGAGGATTCCAGGTGGTCCCCAGGCTAAATGATGGAAGGTTGGTTAACCAGATGTAACTCTTGAGAATGTAAAAATGAAACCAAATGGACCCTTGCGGGTCCATTTGGTTTCATTTTCACACTCTCAAGAGTTAAAATATTCATCATCTGAATTAGCACTGTTTAATTAAGAAGTCTACACTGCTTTGTTTCCCAAATCCAGCCTGGAATTGTGAACAAAACCAAAATAATTCTTTAGTTTTAGGTCTTTGGGGCTAAAATGTCATCAAATGGTGGTCCGTGGCTCAAATGCTGAATAAATGGTGGTCCCTGGTGTCTCAAAGTTTGAAAACCCTGCTCTACAAGTTTTTATTAACACCATGACCTTTAAAAGCTCAAACGTTTCGTCTCCAATTAATGGCAGTGGGGTCTCTGGAGGCCTGCGGTCCTGAACACTTCAAAGATCCCAGACATCAATACACAGTTTCTGAGGTAATTATTAACTCTTGAGTTGTACAGGTACGCAATATCGCTCGATTATTCATTCAATCTCACATTTTAAGTACTTCTTTCATTTTTTTTGCTCAACGTGTTGTGAGAGGAAGAAAATAGATAAACAAAATAGAAAGGGGAAAGGGGAAAAAATGGATTTTAAGCCCATTTGGTTTCACCCCAAATTGGCCTAATAGTGTATGCATTCAAAAGTGCTGAATAAATGTTTTATGGGCCCATAATAGTGATTACTATTTTAGTTAAGTTTTGCTATAATCAGTCAGCTTTGTCTGGGCATAAGTGCATGTGTCATATGAAATATAATTAAACGTTGAGCTGAAGATTGATTGATGGGTGGGTGGATGAATTTCATGCAGATTATTAGTTGAAACTGCTTGGTTAAAGCCCAGATTTTTAATTAATTTTACATTAATTATTAAGATTTAAGATGTGTATTTGACTGATTTAATGAGAAAACAAATCGTAATATATCTCTAAATGAGATTGAATGATACATTCTAGAGATGTTTTACATGTAATAACTCATCAAGTTTGAAGTTTGAACAGCTACTTAACCACTGGCCAGTTTGATTAGAATGAAGTTAGCCAGTAAAATAACAGGCCTGCACACAACTGTGGCGCACACGCGCACGCGCACACACACAGAGCGCTTCTGGGTGAGCTAGCTAAATAATATAGTTCAGGGTGGTGATTAAAGGACAAAACACAAAGATCAACCAATTCTTTACAGAGAAAAATGCTGGCTCTGGCAGTAGCAGGGATTAGACAGCATCAGCAGGAAGACCATTCTCCCTGCTGAGTCAACTAGTGAGAATATTTAAGCAACAAAAATCTAAATGAATATGCATCAATATGAAAATCAGGAGACTTCAAATAAGCAGTATCAGATTCTGTGACCTACATCACTGCAGCGGCGGAAAGTCACAAAATCATCAAATATGCTCTACTGTACTGTACTTGCTGTTGGAAATAAATGCCATTGGAATTAAATGGACGAAAGAAACAGAGAGAGAGCGAGAGAGAGAGAGAGAGGTGAGCAACTTCAGGGCCGGTCATCATATTAAATGCCAAAGCCAGTCCTTTGTTCAGGGTTGGCCCTGAACTGTTTCCTCACTGAACACAAGCAAAGCCACCAGACAAAATACCCACAGGAATAAGCCAAATTATAAATATAAAATAAAACATAGTCTCAGTTCTCACGAAAATCTTCTCTCAAAGCTATTTGAGACCAGAATGTAGTGAAATACAGTACCGTAATTTCCGGATTATAAGCCGCACCTGAATATAAGCCGCACCAGCTAAATTTGGGGCAAAATCCTGATTTTTCCTTGTATAAGCTGCACCTGACTATAAGCCGCACCAGGCTTATAGTCAGGTGCTTCATGTTAGAGCAGTGGTTTTCAACTTTTTCACAATTTAACAACATCTTCACCCCACAGACCCCAAAACTAAAGATTTATTTTGGTTTTGTTCACAATTCCAGGATGGATTTTTCGCAAACAAAAGAGGCAAAACATCCAAATTAGACCAAAATGAACATGACTTACGTATTAATTAAGTGGTGCTAATTTAGATGGCGAATATCATAACTCTCAAAGAGTTACATCTGGTTAACCAACTTTCTATCATTTAGTGTGCGGAGCCCACCTGGAACCTGGAAAATCCATAGATTGGCCGCACCGTTGTATAAGCCGCAGGGTCAAAAGCATGTGAAAAAAGTAGCGGCTTTCCGGAAATTACGGTAGTCTTCTTGGGCTGCCACAGACCTAGCTCACCATAATCAGGGACGTGCAAAGACGGAGATGAAAGGGGCTTCAGCCCCTGCTCTTTTATTAAGCAATTGCCCTGCATGCCGTTGCGCCAATCCATCTCTATCCAAAGGTTGTTGGGCAGCAGCCCCAGATATAGCGAATCAACAAGCTCGCGACGCACTGAGAGCCATTTTTGTCCATGGCCTCTTGGGATTGCGGCCCCTGCCCCTCTCTAACACTCTCTGCGCGTCCCTGCAAATTCTGTTCCAAACTTTTTTTTTGCCACATCCATCCACTGAGTTTTCTCACGTTGTTACTAGCGTTTTCTTTCATCATCTGTGTCTCCAGACCTGTCATACAATGTATACCTGCGACCCATGGACACGTCTCTGTCTTCTTCCTCTCTTCCATGTCGGACGCGTGTGTAACAACGATAATGCATGCTTGTCAGTGTTATAAGATGGTTAAGAAGCAGGGGTTGGACGGTGGGTTGCGGCCCAGGTCGAGTCATGAAAATGTATATGATGCTGCGGGGCGGGCAGGGCCGAGTCAGATTATTATAAACCCGTGGGTCATGAAAAACCATGACCCGCGCAACACTAGTACCTACATATTATATACAGTACATCACAAAAAATTGAAAACATCACTAATCATGAAAGACATCTGTTGGGTGAGGTACAGCATTGCGCAAACGCAGCAGCAAGATTTGTGAGATAAGATAAGACCTGTATTGATTCTGTGAAGGAAGTTCTATCGCCAAGGACATTACAGCAGTTAAAATATATAGATTACAGGGAAAGAAAGGAAAGTACTGTAGTTGCAGCATGATGGAAACAATCACAGCTGTTGTGACAGGAAATCCAATACAATACAACCACTATAAAAACTGTAACTCATCTAATGTAATACTCATAGTACAGTCATAGACCTACTGCTCATATAAAACAAAGACTTATTAGGTTTTCATTTTTAATTTTAAGTTATCTTTACATATCTATATTATGTTTTAACAGCGTGTTTTCCAAGCCAATAAACCACTTGAATTGACACTGCAGCAGATATGAGTGAACTTTCACAGCATCAGATGCTGTGTATGATTTGATGCATTTTGTGCAAAGCTATAACCACTCCTGCAAAATTAGGATGACAATCTCAGCCATTCAGCATGTTATGAAATTGGTCTCCTCATGGCACATGATGATGACAGGCCGATGATCATATCTGAAGAATTTGGGGCAGAGGTTGACAGACAGATACATACACATAGATAGATAGGTCTACTCTTGCTCATACACAGACTGTATAAGTCAAGCACACATTGTGCAAATGGTTCATAATGAAAGTAACTAATAAGTGAACAGACAGTACTAAAACTGTCAGCTGTGCTCAAAGTCAGAGATTGATTGAACATCTCAGTTCTTTACTGCTCCAAAGGCTATGAACAATGGAAATAATTGCACCATTTCATACATCATATTGCTCTCGTCCTGTTTCAGTTGAGACACGTTATTATGATGTGGAGAGATTTTTAAAGCGTGGAGAACGAATTGTAAACAAAGACAGAGTCAGTTTTGATGTGCATCTCAGCACATGACAACAAAATGATATCAGAAGTACAATAGGCTTACTGACTGACAGGCGTATAAGTACAAAAATAAACAAGCATCATATAATCTGTTAAAACTGTTTTTTTATTTTTATATAGAAAAAGAATGAGTTAGTTTGAAATGTTTTGTGTTTGGATGTGAACAATTTATTGTCAGTTTGGCAAGTAGGGCCATGGACCTTCAACTTCGTTTGAATTGTAGCCGTTCTACAAACGGTAGAATCAATCAATGAATTGATCAATCCATCACATGTTTTGTGATTTTTGTGTGATGATGCTGATACTACAGCCTGTGATAGCCTGTCCAAGCCAGAGGGAACTCAGGGAACAGAGCTTCACACAAGTCTGCATAATGATACTGCCAAAATGACACTGCCAAAGACAAAACAAGATGCTGCCAACCTGCACGCTAGTGCTGTGGGAACCAACACACGGGCAACGGTCACAAGGACGTCCAACATTCAACACATGTGGACGTACTCAAGAACGACGCAGGAGCACAAAGCACCAAGGAGCTGGCCAGATGTATGGAGAACCCGGGATGACTGGAAGCGATGATGGAGGGCTCGTCTGGTTGGAGAGCTCTGCTCCAAGGAGCACACTTTAACCCATTGTCTAGATTTCTAGTTTCTGAATAACTGAATAGCACCACGTTTTCACGATCTTTCAAAAATAGCAGAGATACAAGCTCATAGCGCGCCACTCGGTGGCGCGCTATGAGCTTGTAGATCTGCTATTTTTCAATAGTTAAAACATAATGCTGAGAACACCAAAACGCGTTTAGTACACCAAGGGTTAAAGGCATTATATTCAACTTTAGTGTGTACAAAATCTGTGTTTGTAAACAGATTTGAATCTAACTCCAACTCCACTTGATCGGCTCATTATGAAACTGTCGGAGACTGCTGTGCTGTGATTGGCTAAGATGCCGCCTCACACCACACAACCTCCTCCCTCTCACACACTAGCACCACTTGTCCTGAGCCTGACAACATTTTTGATAATATGATTTGTTGAGTGACAACAATAAAGTTCTGGACGGTCTGTAGGGCAACGCGACAGGGCAAAGCAAGCGTAAGCAGCTGCAGCATCAAAGTAGGAGCGACAGAGGGGGAAAAGGGCAAAAAATATATACTGTATATACAGTAAGGCTGTATACCGAAGCTCGGGATTCGAACCACTCGCTCGCTAAGGTCGCCACTCGAACGAATATTAATGATCCCGAACCATTCGCATTTATTTATTTATTTAACTTTTCCCCCCATCTAGTAGATGTGCAACATCGAGGGGTCAGAAACTCGCTGTGAAACGCGCTGTTACTGCAGTTGGAAATGCATTGTTTTCACTGAAGGTGTCCCATTCTCAATAGAGGTTTATGTAGGCGATCCGCCATTAGACTAGCTCAAGGAAGTGAACGGAGTTTGCGCAACTCCGTCTGTACTCTATAGAGCTGCACGCTGACTGGTTGGTTTTATGGTTATGGTTTGGTATTTACCTAGCCAGCAGCAGGCTAGCCTGCAGCAGCAGCAGGCACTTAAGACTATACACGTAGTCGTTCACAGCAAACAAATAATTAAACGAGCCGACGGACAGCATGTTTTGGCAATCAAAACAGCGTGTTACCCGTGGCTGTGTCGGATCAGTCTCATCAGAAAGGAAAGAAAAGGAGAGCGGTGTCATGACTGGTGTATTCACAGATGTCAATCACATCCCAGGGCAGTAGAAAACGTATCTACCGATGGGGGGGGGGGGGGGGGGGGGGTTGGGTGGTCGCAGCATGCTGTTTTTTTTTTTTAGCGAAGGTTCGAAGCTCGGCCTGAAATTGCTTTCCGATGTTCGAAGGGCAAATTAAGCCCTAATATACAGCACTACTGTATATACAGTACATATATTGTAGGAGCCATTATGATGGTGGTGTATTATTTTTCCTTTGTTGGCAATATTGTTTTTGAACACTTGGTGGCGGGCTTTAGGATTGACAGCACTAGGTGTGTATTTAGAGGGCACACAGGTGCTGTGATTCAGATGGAACACAGATCTCAGACTAGGACACAGGGCCATGGGAGCACACCGTTTCTACCAGCACTCAGAAGGGAAAAAACATACAATTGCTACCGAATAACATGGTAAATCCATTTCAACTGCTTCATCCTCATTCAATAAATACCCTCAAAACTGGAATCAATGCTTGGACATCCATCTGTTATCTTTTTCTGTGTACTGCGTATAGGATCACTCCCACCATGCCTGTGACAGTAATGAGCCAAAACTTATAGACTTCAAATGTGAAGGATGGCCATTACATATATATTTTGTAATACCTTTAATATTTTCTACGAGCATCATTTGGAGCCATCAAAGGAGCACCATTAAAACTGAAGGCCATGATATCCCAGTGCCCTGGCTGAAACTCTATCTGTCCTTTAAAGATGGTCACATCCCCAGCTGCGTGTTAATGATGAACAGATAAAATATTCAGCTGGATGGCGTCAGTCTGCTGCTGTGCGTGACCTTGCCCAACCCCTGCCACTCTTGCACACACTGATTTGCACATCCTCAAAGATAAAAAAAAAAAAGCAACAATAACAACAAAGCAAATACAAACAACAACTGTGCCCCAAAAGACTGCCCCAGCATGTCTCGGAGTATGCATTTTGCCTCCAAGTAATAGCTGAAAATACACAGAGTCACAGACTGTGGCTAAGTGTGTCGCCAAAGTCAGAATTAAACTCCATCGCATGGTGTTGTGCCCAGAATATAGCTGACCTATAAGCTCGCAACAGGTCGAGCCTGCAGCAGGTGCTGCGCTTGTAGGTCTGTTTTTTTTTCTAAGTGCAACACCGTTGCACGACTATGTGTATATCAGGCTTTATCTGGGAGAGTGGAGATGTGGGTGGTGTAATTATCTCTCCTGGCTTTGATCCAGAGTGTCAGAACAGTGGATTCAAGTCACCTGTTGCCTGCTGGCTATGTGAGGGCAGATAATTAAACCTGCTCTCATCCTGGGCTCCACGGCAAATATCTTTCTCTTTCTGTCTCGCTGTCAGTCATTTCATTTCCTCCTTTTCTCAGAACTCAGATGGTGTTTATTGCCAAGTGTGACCTTTAAGAAACCTTTATTTGTATTAGTGGTTTTGATATTTGATGGTTGCTATTTATGTTCTTTATCTCTCTTTCTGCACCTTTCTCATTCTGCTTCACGCATCCCAAACACAGAACAAACACACGCATGCACATAGTCTTTCCAGGGTCCAAAGTAAAAATCGGACCCTACACCTTTAGGCTTACTTTTTGGCCAATATTTGGGGGACTCACTTGCAATATCATATACTGTATTGCAAATATATAGCTTGCAGAGTTAGCTGTGCCCGAGAACACATCATCTCATTTAATCAGGGGTGTAGTGGAGGGGGGACGCGGGGGGACGGCGTCCCCCCACTTCTCACATCTAAAATATTTTGGGGTCTGAAAAAAATCATTAGCATGGTGAAATACATCTTGATGACATCATCAAGATGTGTTTCACCATGTTAATGAGTTTCCTTTTTTCTGAGAGTGTACAAATGGAACCAAATGGACCCGCTAGGGTCCATTTGGTTCACATTTGTACACTATCAGAAAAAAAAAATCAAATGGGGGGAATTCCCCTTTCAGAGGCGTCCCCCCACTTAAAAGTACCACTACCACACTGCATTTAATCATAAATATTGCCTAAATCTATTTGTGGGTTATCTGACTGAAATTCTCTTGACTTTCCACCAGCCTCTGTCTTCCCTGGCACGATATCCCCTCAGATTAACATTCATAAATGTATTGGTCCACACACAGTGGATAGAATGAGGTTTCTCTTTTTGTCAAGAGACAAACATTTCGTCTATCCATCTGCATAGACAAAAAAGTTTGTCATTTAAATGCCTTGCTCTGCAGTCATTCAAGAACAAAATCTGATCGTTCTGTTTTCTGGGAAGTGTTATTAATCACACTGACAACAATTGATCTAATGAGGTCAATCGTTTCTATGAACTTAGATCACACACACACACCTTATGTCAATGCAAAATAAAGAAAAACAATTGTAAAAGCTGAACATTTTAGGATGTTCTAAACATTGTTTTAGACAGGAAAAATGTTGTCTTCAATTACTCAATAAAGAACCTTTTTAACCAGAATGTTTTGCCAAAGGATCTTCTTTAGAGAGAGATTTTCTTTAAATTGATGGAAAGCTATTTGATGACCTGCCTCACATCTTTTTACTGTGTTTAGATGTCTAATGTCAGTATGGTTGGGAAGAAATCACAGACAAATGATTTATTTTTATGGTCAAGAAAGATGGCAATAAATGTGAATATATTCCTCCATGCACATTGAAGTCCAAGTGAGGTGAATCTAATGCTCACATTGTGGTGCGTTGTGAGCGTGCAGATTGGCAAGCTTACGCTTTACGTGGGAAAACATTGCCTAATATCCACTCATACCTCACAACGTATTCCATTCATAGCTCAAAACGCTTCAAGTTCTCATTGTGTGGACCTTGATTGAAATCCACTCCCAGATCTGCCTTCATTTGAAAGTATGCCACGGAAATTGATTGAAAGACGCTAGCGCAGATCTCCATTGATAAGACCATTACATAAAACACGTACTTGTGGGCTATTATTGGTTTAGTGCTCCACACACATAAAGGATCTCACAGCGCGTTGCAGGTTTGAATCCTGATCTGACGACCTTTGCTGCACATCCTTCCATTGCTTGTCTCTCTCCCCCTGTTTCCTGTAATTCTCTACTATATAGTGGTCTACAAACATATGCTATTATCAAACGCAGTAGTTTAATTTACAGTTGATTACACGTTTGAGTAGATCTGCAGACCGGTTAATATTGTTTGTAATATATTTTATAATATATACAGTAAGGGATGCATATCATTTTGTATTTAAGCTATTTGAATGGATTACTTATTTTAGTTTTTTTCCCACAATTTAGGGGAAGTTCCCAATAAGCCTTTTGGCATTTAAGCTCTCCTGCACAATATTAACTTTTTACCTGCAAATAAATAAAGCCTAAACCCTAAACTTAATGTAACACAATTGTAAAGGTGCTTCAGATATAGGGGCATGTATCAGGCACACCGAGAAATACAGTAAAAAAAAAAAAAAAAAAGGACACAGAGAGAAAGCAGAGAAAATCTCACAAAATGTAGGTTAGCGTCAGTAGCAGAATCTCTGGGAATTGAGTCCTCAGAGAAATAAATGATGAGGGCGGGAGAAGCGCGGGAAGAACACCGTTTGGTGAGAAGCCCACAGCTGGAAACAGGATGTGACCCGTGGTTCTGTGTGCGGAACCCAGTGACAGTCCTGTCATGTTCACAGAAACCCCAGATGGTTGGAACAGCACGATCGGCAAAAATAAGACACCATGGGTTCAAAATAAGTCTCTTAATTTTCATGCCGCAATATGTTGTGTTAGAAGGGTCTAAAGTGTACTTTTTGAACAGGCTTTCCCACCTTGAAATAACAATCCTCACAGAACAATGTCTCACAGAAGAGGCACTAAACTCCTTTTGTCTCATCTGAGGTGAACGTTTGGCAAAAATAGTTAATCTATAATTTCAGTACACATTGCAAGATGGGTTTGTACATGCAGATGGGCTATTTTTAGTTTCATTGTAGAGTTCTGGTGTAGAGAGGGGAAAAAAGAGCAGCCCAAAAACAGAGCCCTAGGACACGTTAAACATTAAGTGGTTACATTAAAAGCTAAGTATAAATGGTTATGTATAGTTCATAAATGTTGCCTTCTGCTTTCATTTCATATTTTTGAATGTTGAGACCTGTCCCTCCAGGTCATGGAATGGGTCGATGTTTGGTCTCTCATGTGAGAGGCCACATGGACGAGTGCAATTCCCAACTCTATGTCCATCGGTGGCCCATGAAATGTATGGATTGCAGCTTTAAGGCCAATCCAGGTCAATTTGGCCAATCTTCACGGCTCTCCCTTCCCGCTGAGTACAGTTGTGCCAATGGGATTTGTTTAGCTCAAGCCATGTCTGTGCTTAATCCACAACTTTGCCAGTGGAACTGAAAGCATTCATTATGCAGAGGGTCTTCTACTCTCACACGGAGCTACAAACCGCTTAGCCCTTTAACCCTCAATTTGTTGTACTGACTCTCAGTGGCGGACAATGTTCTCAAACCCCTGCAGTTTTTGAGTCAAAGTAAAAAAAATAAATAGCACTCAACTACAAGTACAATGGAAGTGGCCCAGTCAAATTTGTATTTGATTTAATGTACTTTTAACTCAGTGTGGAGTGGTCTATAGATTTCCTTTGCTGTATTGAAATATGAAAAATGGAAAATAAATCAAATCATTTTCTGATTTTCTGATTTCAATCAATATTTGCTCTTTTAATTTAGTTGAAATTTTCCAGAAACATAATATTGAAGTACAGATATACTGTATGCCCAGGCCGTCTTGATTGTGGCCAGATCAAGGCAATCCAGACGAGTCAAAAACGTCCCAGAATATCATCTGATTTCTACCAACACAAATCCTGTCCACTAAAGACGGACGTCCCAGGATGAATTAGAGAACCACGACTTCAATAAATTATAACTAGCCAGGTCTGGCCCAGAATAAGCATTATTACTGGTGAAGGAAATGCCGTAAAGTGACGTTGATGTCAGTTGAAATCAGATCATATTCTTTGCCAGATTTGACTAGTCTTGGTTTGCCTTGATCTGGCCACAATGAGACAAGGATTCTTTAGTGACATACAGTACATGAGTGACACTCCAGTCAATGACAAAAATGTGTTATTGCATCTTTCATTTCACACTGTGAACTTATGATCCCACCCAGGTCTGATCTCAAGTCCAGGAGTGAAGTAATTACGGCGAAGGCGGTGGCTCGCTGTGATGTTTAGCCTGATAATCTCAGGAGGACATCGATAGCGGCCGCCGCGTGCTGTAAGAGGATCCAGCCACGGCCACCACCGCCCCAGAGGCTGTTCTCCACTTTGCTCCGATGTGTCGTGGTTAAAACCCAACACCTCTCCTGGGCTTGTTATCAGCTGTGGCTGGCCGGCTGCTGGATGGAAGGGGACTCTGATTTCCAGTGGGGTAAATGTGTTTACTCAAGTACTGTACTTACACCCAGAATTACACCCATTTTCAACATTTTCCTGAGAGTGTAAAAAATGGGACCAAATTGGTCTCATTTCTATATACAGTACTTATGCAAACGTTTGTCCTGCAAATTTAACCATAAGCTCATATTTTCCTTATGATTTCATTTGCATATTCCCACCAGGTTGAAAGCAGTTAAGTGAGAAAACAGATGTTCTGATAATGACAAATAAGAAAGAATACAAGTCTAATAGAGGTATGGCCTCAATGTCCAATCTTTAGCTCGAGTTTATACTGTACATTCCTATTATGCACGTTTTGTTTCAAGACGGCTAAAATCTCAGCATTTCAGTGTTGAGTGTGCCAGACTATGTGCATGTCGACTGCCAACTGGTCAAACTGAATATAGAAGACTTGCATAAATATTCATAGATGCATATGCTTGATATGTAGCAGTGTTTCTTTGGGGCTGACCAGCTGGGAGGAGGCAATGGGGCAGACCAAGGACCAGATGGATGGATTATAATCTCCATGCTGGCCTTGGAACACCTGGGGATCCCCTCAGTTATAGAGCTGGCTAATGTGGTCGAAGGGGAAGGGAAATCTGGGAATCTCTGCTGGAACTATTACCTCTGTGACCTGACACCGGATGAGTGGATATGGATGGATGGATGGATGGATGGATGGATGGATGGATGGATGGATGGATGGATGGATGGATGGATGGATGCAGCTACGTACATACTCAGGGCTTGACACTAACAATTGCCCGCTTGCCCGGGGCAAGTAAAAATAATGGTGGGGCAAGTGAAGACTGCTACCTGGTTGCCCGATCGGGCAAGTGTGCAACTTAGTGCACTATAACACAACACAAGATAAATTTGTCTTGAAGGCAGTCGTTGCACTCTGCCTCTGTGTCTTTCCCTGCTTTCTAGCTATCCACAATTCCAGGCTGGATTTGGGAAACAAAACAGGCAAATTAACACATCAAAATGACCATTAATCTTCTACAGTGCAGACCTGGGCTAATTAAGATGAATTTTAACTCTTGAGAGTGTAAAAATGAAACCAAATGGACCCGCAAGGGTCCATTTGGTTTCATTTTTACGTTCTCAAGAGTTACATCTGGTTAACCAACTTAACTGGGGACCACCTGGAACCTGGGGGGCAAGTGACCATGACCTGAGGGCAAGTAGAACCTGACTTGAACTTGCCCGATGGGCAAGTGCCTCGGAGACCTTAGTGTCAACCCCTGTCATACTGTATACTTGTATATATTTGTGCACATTCCCCAGAGTTAACCTACAAAGCAGTAAAGTCTTGTTTTAGCTGTTCATCATCTTTCACACTCTGTGCTGTTTAGACTGTAGTTTCTGCCGCACGTACTGTACGATATGTGGTATTGTTTAAGTGTATGCACACCTACACACGTACTGGTAGATATTTTGAGTACACATGTGAGACGTGAACCTCCACACACTTACACACATACCTACACACAAATGGTTGCTAGGCTCTCCCTCTCTCTCCCTCTCTCTCTCTCTCTCTCTCTCTCTCTGAAACATATAAGCCGTTCCAAACTAAAGAGGAAAACAGAACGGTGGAATGTAAAACAGACTTGTCACACTTATGACAAATCCAAACACAACGTCTGGTGAGAGATTAAAACTTCACACATCCATTGAAGTCAGTTTAACTGAAGCATTTTTGCTACTATATAGTTTTTTAAGACTACAAAACTACACTGCAGTGAAAACCCTTCACCTAAACTCACTTCACCGTGGAGCATGTTTGAGCCCTAAAGGGATAGTTCAGATTTTTTTTTTAAGTTAAGCTGTATGTAATACTAAAGGCCTATTCAGAGATGGATTTTCGGTGCCCACCGCGACCAACCCGACCACCGTTTCCTACAATATGACGTCATACCACCGCAACCACCGCACCTCCCAGCCCTCCTCTCGGATTTTACTAACCACCGCACCGCGGTGGTTGCACCAGATTATACAGTAGTTCCTGACACCAGATTATAGCTGCAGCAATATTCTAGATTTTGACGCTAGATTCTACAGTAGTTTCCCACACTAGATTCTAGTTATTGACACTAAATTATAGTTTCTGATGATAGGATCTACTTTTGACACTAGAATTTAGTTTCTGGCGCTAGAATCGAGTTTTTGACACTAGATTCTATAGTCTCTGACACTAGATTCTAGTTTTTCTGAAAAATCTGTGTTCCTGTGTCCAAGGCCAAGCCAAGGACCACCAGAATTATCCATAATTTGGCTGCAGACCCCCCATCTGAAAACCTGTTGTTCTAGGGATCCCCCAGATGCAAAAAATTGAGTTAAAAATGTTTGCGTCCAAAATAACATATTCAGAGATTTGCAGCACATTTTCACAATTTTTCAAAAATAGCAGAACAACAAGCTCATGTCGCGCCACTCGGTGGCGCGACATGAGCTTGTTGATCTGCTATTTTTCAACAGATAAAACACCAAAACGCGTTCAGGACACTAAGGGAAGTACTTAATATTCACCAAAACCAGAGCAGAACTCCCTCCACAGGACTCTGGCAATGAATTAATACAGTTGACACCACTATATTATTGGACAGGATTTAATACAACTAAACTTCAAAAAATCTGAACCATCCCTTTAATAGTCTCTGAGCAAAGGAGGAAGAAGAAAGATGACAAAAATGACCTCAGTGCCATTTCAATCTAACACTTTCTTTTGTATGTTGTTGAATTATTCACACTTTTTGCTTTGGAGTAGGGGGTGAGAGTGGGTGGGAATTGGGGTTGAGAGTGGGGTGGGAGGCCATGCCAGATGGTGAAACCGCTGCCTTCTCTGAGTTGTGTCATGACTGCAAAGAGCAAAATGACTTAAACAGGAGTGAAAAAACCCTACTTTGTTCAGATCTGAAAGATTTTTTTTTTTTTACATTTTTGAGAGACACGAAAGGTGGAAAAGAGAGCACTGGGTCGAAATCGGGGCCAGCTGTGGGAAGTTCACATCCTTATTTATCATGTATACGCACACTCTGACTCGGTGATCCACCGGGGCGCCATCCTGTCCGGATATTAAAACTGCATGAAACCCTGAACCCTCAGTGACTTCACAGGAGAGCGACGTACAGGCGGGTCCGCCATAGGGCAGCAGGAGGGTCCATGGGGCAGCAGCATGCCTGCTGACATACAGGGGTCCCACACGGCGTGGGTGGGTGTCCACGCGCATGTGAACAGCTGTCAGTCTCGGGTTCAGGAGGAGGAGGCCGGGGTTTGGACATCAATCTAATTTTGTGGCTTTGAGGTGACAAATTACTGATGCACTAACACATGGTACCAAAATGATGCTGATACCAGTGTTTACCAATTGACAGGAAGGTAACCCCCCCTCACCCCCCCCCCCCCATGCAGCGCCTGCAGGGAGAGGTGGGTGTAATTGCCTCGGACAAAAATCACAGCGCAAATGAAAAAGAATGACAGTCACCGCAGGGGTTGACAGGCGGGGCATGACATGATGGAGATATGATGGATGAGGGGGGGTGGGGGGTGTGGCAAGGTGGCATAGCGATTGGTGAAAGAAGAGAGGAAGAGGAGGGGGGTGGAGGACAGAGTGACAGGGCAACGCTGTCAGCTCCCGTGTGACGCGCTCTTCGGGGGCGCCCTAGAGCGCGTTCTGTTAAGTAAACAGCCCCAGTGTCGAGAGAGAGCTCCTCAAATATTAATGGAGAGCGATCCCCTCCCTGACATGTCCAGGACCGGGATACGATAGGGATACACCCAGCTTCAGCATCCGTCAGGCCTGACAGGGCAGGGAGCCGTGCCCAGACTGGCACAGTCCTGGAACACTTCTGTGGTAACTACTTCCGGTGAAAACTTTTGCAATTATCCATCATTATACATATAGGTCAATGAATATATATATATATATATATATATATATATATATATATATATATATATATATATATATATATATATATATATATATATATATATGCAATAGAAGAAATATACCATATACAGTATATTTATAATACTGTGTATATGTTTTATTAAATAAAACAATTAGTCTGACTTTATAAGCCCTATTACACACTTTAGCAGTTTAGCATAGAACAAGATTGTGCAAAGATTGCTGCCAACGCATCCACATTTGTATCTGTTGGTTTCAACTTTTGTTGAAAATAGAATATTTCACTAAAATGAATGAACAGTCGCAGTCGTCTAACTGCTGCACTCCTAGCGGCAACACAATCAGAGTGCCATTGAAAGCATTATACGGTAAACGCAATCTCTACCGTTGCTTTCTCTGTCTGTATAAGCCCCCAAAATCTATTAGAAATAAAAGGGGGCTCGCTTCAGAACAATCAATACTAACAACGTCTGAGTTAACCGCGTTCTCTGAGGCACTCACCCCTCTCTTTCTCCCTCTCTTTCCCCTTAGTCTGCCCTCATCTTCCAGACACTTCTCCGTCTCGCTCTCTGACTCCATCTCTCAGGAGAGGAACGCTCGTCGGGCGAACCTCGCTGTACGCTGAAGTGCGGCTCTGCCGTAGGTGGGATTCGTTTATTTTACGGCGCTCGTTATGAAGCTCATAAAACAGCTTATGTGGTTCAGTTTTTACGCTCAATGAGGGAGACGGCAAATGAAACGGAATAAAGGGGTCTTCGGTGCAGCAGCTCCCGTTCCATCAACCCTCTCTACAGGCCAGGACCCTCTCCTCCCAATCAGTTCTCTCTACAGCCCCCACACACACACACACACACACACACACAAACACACGCACACACCTCCCCCCAGCACCTCTAGTCTCCACTGACAGGCAGGGCAGGGAATTGGCTGAGGAGGAGTAATGGAGCTTGTCGTAGCACTCCCTCTATCACACCACTTAGCCTCGCCCGTCCGTCTGTCCGTCCGACTCAGTCGGCGGGTTGTAGGCGTAAGGCTGGAGGTAGAAGAGCTGGGTGGGGTCGTGGGGGGGGCAGGGTGGGGTCGTGGGGGGGACAGAGGTGTTCCACGGATGAAGCTCCGCTGGGAGTCTACAGCAGACTACGTCGCTCCGCTCCACCCAAACATTTCTCCTTGCATCAGTCACGCCTTGCACCTCCATCTACTGTACACGAGCAATCCCATGCACCACCCCTCGCTCTCCTTGTCTCTCTCCTTCATTAGGGCCATCGGACTTAGACAGTGAGCCCCCGGGCTGAAGGACCCCCTTCACACACACGCTGGGCTAACATGATGCCCTGCTGCATGAATAATTGACAGGGTTAATCACTCAGCCCCTGGCTATCTAGCACCAACGTCGGCCACATTTTTTTTGTTTTAAGTAGACACACTTGTTTTCTTTAACCACTATACCATATATTCTGTAGTTAGTTGACTGGGGGTCTCTGAGGCCTCTTTACAAGGTCATCTAGTATAGGTCATTCAAATCTCTTCACAGAAGCTTTAAAACATGTGTGTGATGCAAAGGGTGCTCTTATCCACAATGATGAGTTAATGTTAATTTGTGCAAAACAAAGCCCACACATCAAAAGCTGGATATTGGAGGGACTAGTGCCCTAAAAAAATCAATAGATCTTCTCCAAACATTGAACCAGGCCAAGAACGCTCATTCATGTGGTGCATTAGGTTTAAGACAAAACAAACCCTGGTGTCATTTTATAAATGTAGGCACATTCGGCTGCTTGTGGTGAATAACTGGGAAGATAGCAGGCTGTAACGATCAACCTTTGCGCCCTGACATGGTTGTTATTTCTGCCTGGCTGATGGCCTTGCATAAGCTTTTCAATATTTCATGGGTGGGAATGTAAGATGCATCCTCTTGAACTATAAACGGTTGAATGGAGAGAGGTTAAGCTGCTAAGGTCGAAAAGTTAACAGAGATACACGTAAGCCTGATTCATACTTCTTTGTGTGCGTCAGAAAGTTCTTGCCGGTACATATGAGCTGTGTTGCCCCCACAGTGTTTTGTGAGGCTGTAGGTCTGGTACTTTCGGTGCGTACCACCATCGTGCAAAGGAGCGCGTAAATTAGGTTTTACTATGCAAGTGAAACCATCATGCTGCGATAAATGGGCCGCTTTTGAATGCTGCGAGGGTTCTGCACTCAGTGGCACAATCAGATGTCATTACATTACACTGGCTCTGCCCACAGATTAGTCCTGAAAAGGAACTGTGTGCGAACAGCCATTGAAAGCCAAACGAAGCTTTTCTAAGACAAAACAATGACAAGACCTTGACGGGTAATTTGGGAGAAAGTTAGCCTGTGTCACGGTCTGGCTTCCCGCCTCTCGCACAAAGACAAACGGAGACAAAGACACAAACAGCCTCAGGGTTGACTGGGGCAGCTGCTGCAACAGAGCTGAACTTAAACTAACTTTAAATTGATGGAATGAGAACTGCTGCAAGGGGAAAGTCAGAGTGAAAACCACTACTGTTGTTGTTACCCTGGCTTTTTGCAAACAGATCAATCACACAGAATAATTCTGGTCCATATTCCTAGAACTGACCGATGCTTACCCCGCTGTGACTACATACCAAAACAAATTGACATGTAAGGATAGGCTGGCTCTTGGATTACCACACAAAGATAAATGTGCACTTTCTGCTACATGTCTTATTAATAGATGTGGCCGCGCAAATGTGATCCCCCCATTTGCATTGATTTAACTCACAGAAATCACTTTGACTAAAGACCAGCATGGGAGATTCTGAAGGCCTGCGACACAACATCCATTACGCTGGAAAACTTGCACATGATGTATGAAGATGCTGATCCCACATTTGTTTAACCCTTAGTGTCCTGAACGCGTTTTGGTGTTTTATCTGTTGAAAAATAGCAGATCAACAAGCTCATGTCGCGCCACCGAGTGGCGCGACATGAGCTTGTTGTTCTGCTATTTTTGAAAAATTGTGAAAATGTGCTGCAAATCTCTGAATATGTTATTTTGGAAGCAAACATTTTTAACTCAAATTTTTGCATCTGGGGGATCCCTAGAACAACAGGTTTTCAGATGGGGGGTCTGCAGCCAAATATGGATAATTCTGGTGGTCCTTGGCTTGGCCTTGGACACAGGAACACAGATTTTTCAGAAAAACTAGAATCTAGTGTCAGAGACTATAGAATCTAGTGTCAAAAACTCGATTCTAGCGTCAGAAACTAAATTCTAGTGTCAAAAGTAGATCCTATCATCAGAAACTATAATTTTTATTGTCAATAACTAGAATCTAGTGTCGGAAACTACTGTAGAATCTAGTGTCAAAAGCTAGAATGTTGCTGCAGCTATAATCTGGTGTCAGGAACTTGAATCGAGGGTCAGGACACATTTGTTTAAAAGAGCCCGTTAGCCCATTGAGAGATGTTGCACAAACTACATGTCAATACTGTACCTCCATGTCCTTCATCTCCTCTGCTCATTTCCAATGATCTTGCCCCCGCTTCTCCTCTACCATCCCCTCTCCTGTCCTTTCAACCTCTCTCCTCTTCTATCCTTTTCTTTCCCCATCCTCTCCTCTATTCCTGTCTGCTCTTGTTCCACTCCACTCCTCTCCTTCTCCTCTCATCTCTTCTCCTTTCCTCTCTGTCATTGTGCAGCTGCATTAGTCATCAGACAATGAGGAAACAAAGCCCCCTTTCTCAGCTGGATCAGGGAGGAGATGTCAGTCCACACAGCAGCGTTTCATGATAGCATTTTAAATGACGCCTATTCCACAATGTTTGCTCCACAATGCTGCCGCTCTATGATGAAATTCAGGCAGGGAGACATGTAAGAGTGCACATCATTAAAAAAAAAGAAAGTGACTGAAACATAAAGGGCAAGCACTTGTCCTCGGGAGCCAACGATGACTATAGCATGCCGCGACAGCAACAAAGAACCTGACGGATGGGGAATGTATACTGGTAGTGTCGGAAACAGTGTTTGTCTGAGGGGAATAAGTCATGTGTTCCCCCTACATACAACGTTCAATTTGAAGAGGTGCCAAATGGTGAGCAAGGCTGTGAGCTGGCAGACATGAATCCAATAAGCCAGAGGGCTGTCAGAGCCAACTACACTCTACAAACTAGAAGGAGCGAAACAGAAAGCCCAATCAGATGCCTTCAGGGCGGGAACAATCGAGCGGGGATAGACTTTTATTTGGGGATGTAATTCTCTGCAAATGTCAGCAAACTCTCAAGTCTTTGATGTGAAGTTGTCTGCAACAGTATGTCTCAAACATTTTCATGTCAGTCAAGGAATTTTAACGGATTAGGCCGCGTCCCCCCAACACACACACACACGCACACGCACACACACACACACACACACACACACACACACACACACACACACACACACACACACACACACACACAAAGGATTTGTTCTCAAGGACCCCAGTGACTTGTTAGATTAGATTTAGCACAGAATTCCTTTGTCGGGGAGCAAGAAACCTACAGTATATCATCACAGTCATGCTTACATGTATTGTAGGCCTAGTTGTCATTGGATCATCTTTTAGCCAAGGATAAGATTATGCTGAAACTAGCCACTTTCACCCTGTCCACTGGTGTACATTGTTCAGCCACTGTATGTATCATGAAAATATGCCAAAACAAGTACTGGAGCTGAACATCTTCTCTACTGACACACATCTGCCTTTGTTAAAAAAGAAAATAATGTCAACAGAGCTCCACCCCCACCTGCACAAAGTCAATGTCTCAGAGAGTTGCCTCTTTTCTCTCTGGGGTGATTATTCTGCTATTGAAGATTTCTGGAGCCACAGTTGAAATAATATGCAAATGTGTGCCCCATGCGGTGCAGACTGGCTGACACATTATCAGCTGCTAGACAGACGCCGCGTTTTGGTTTGAATGTGATCGAATCAAACGGCGGCGCCTTGATTAAAAAACGTATAGTGTGAAGCACGCGAGACAACAGGAGCACTAGAAAGGGGCCGCCAGCCCCGCTGACGCCGTGGCCTCCTACGGAGACGGGCGCGCTCGGCAGCCTAAATAAAGCTCCAACTGATAAGAAGAGTGGTTTTTGGAGAACACTAACAATGAGCGGCACACACACATACAGCATAGAACACGGTTTGGCAGGAAACGACAGAGGTAAACTTGCTGAGGTGATTTCACGATGAACTGTATTTTCTGTACTTCTGCATTTTCTTTGAACACAACACTACACTGCAAGCTTGGATCAATAATATTTAAAAAGAAGTCCTATTGTATAACAACACAATAAATGTGAAATGCCGCATTGCGGCCGTATGCCTGTGATCGTGAATAACAAGGAATTTAATTGATGTGTTCTGCAAGGTCACAAAACACATTCAACTTTGAGTCTATTCGTAATCAATTCATCCTTGAGACCTCGGCGTCTGTCTCCTGGTCAAGCAAAAAAAAAGCAAGACTTGATTAACAGATCCCGGACTATGTATAACCAGTCATTAATGTAAAAAAAGGAAATATTAGATTACATTAATTGCATGTATTGTATTGTTATAAAAGCAACACGTTAGTTATGACAGTAGGCCTACCCTGCCTGCAAACAGACCCACCTTCAGTTTGGAATGGCATTATTATACTGTATAATATAATATTACACTAGATGCGTTTCAAACTGTACGTGAGCCAATGCATGTATCTGTAAAAATATGTGTCTGCTCTGTTTTTCATGCATGTATGAAATTAAAGGTCAGATTCAAATCATCCACTGGTCATTAGAATACGTAATTCTAAAAAATGCAGGCCCACACATTTTCACAGTCCTACTTATTATACACGTTCTATATGTGAGTGCATGCTGGGAGATGGTTGCATTATTCATAGTACATCCATATACATTCTGCATCACTTTTAACTTAAAGCAATGGTGGACAATTTAATTCTACCCCTAGTTTTGGTATGCTTTTAACCAGTGTTGTAGTGGTACTTTTAGAAGTGGGGGGATGCTTCTTAAAGGGGAATTCCCCCCATTTTATTTTAGTTTTTCTGAGAGTGTACAAATGTGAACCAAATGGACCCTAGCGGGTCCATTTGGTTCCATTTGTACACTCTCAGAAAAAAGGAAACTCATTTACATGGTGAAACACATCTTGATGATGTCAACAAGTTGTATTTCACCATGCTGATGATTTTTTTCAGACCCAAAAATTATTTAGATGTGAGAAGTGGGGGGACGCCGCCCCCCCGCGTCCCCCCTCCACTACACCCCTGCTTTTAACTGTTACGGGGAGTCACAGACCAATAAGGGTCCGCATGGTGATGAGTTGGAGGTTCACACACACTAGCGACCTTTCCACTGGTCTTTAATGTACATTGTTCGGCTACCTTAACATGCTGTTACTTTATAATCACAATATACTGTAGAGCAGGGGTGCCCAACCTTTTTTGACCCAAGATCTACTTTTCAGCAGCCAACCCCTCCGGGATCTACCAGTCCAATATCAACATTTCAAACCACACGCATCGTTGCCAGCCTGCAGTAATTTCACAACAACACAACACTACTTTGTGTTACCACTTTACTTTATGCCCATATAAGCATAAAGTACAACAGACTTGTCATAAATAGGCCTACAACAGTACAACATAAGTACAACAGACTTGGACAAACACTGTCTTTGCAAATGCAATCATAATAAGAACAGTCCAGAATAGTCCATTATAAGTTGCAGAACAGTCCATTACATGTTGCAGAACAATACTGTTGGCATAATTCACAGACAGCAGACAACAATCCTACAAATGAGCCGCTTCGTAGACACACACACACACACACACACACACACACACACACACACACACACACACACACACACACACACACACACACACACACACACACACACACACACACACACACACACACACACACACACACACACACACACACACACACACACACACACACACACACACACACACACACAAATCTTTTTTTTTCTTTTCCCTACTGGATGGGCTCCCCTGCTGTAGGGCGTCACACTACGGCACTGCAGTTCAAAGGCACACACTAAACTTTTCTGGCCGGCATCAGAACCAACTCCTCACATTACACTCTTTCTGCACCACAGTTTGCAGCGCCAGCATTGTTCATTCAGGAAGACCTGAAAATCTCATTACGAACAAAACTAATAAGTGAGGCATAATAATAAAACACAGCGATTAAATTCAAACCTAATTACAACTTGATGGAGAAAGACGTGGTAACAGCCTGGCATCTCCCATCTTCCCTGCTAAACGACGCACGAAGGAAGGCTCCCACTGGAAGCAGCACAATGCCTCTACCCGTCATTAAGTTATTAGATTAGCCTCAGGCAAGTGGGTAAACAACTGGAGACATCTCACAGCAGGATGCTAAACCACTATTGGTCCGAGTTATCAGGTCAGCCAACCCCTCCTCCCCACAGCCATATATAATTTGTATACAAGAACGCACATCACAGTTATTTATATTTGAATTATTCTTTTCATACTTCACTTTGAACTTTAAGCCGGATTTTGACTAAAAAGCGGTGCCATGTTGTGATCTTGTAGAGCTGCTATTTCAGTCAACAGCACAGTTACACTACACTACCGTATAGAAAGTCATTAACCACTTGAAGCCACTAGAAGATCACGATGCCTCGCAACGTGATGATGATGATGATGATGTGAGCTTGGACACAGACGCAGAGATGTACTGTATGTACAGAGCAACTCTGGCCAATTTATTATAATTTAGAGGATTTAAGTGTTTTAACAGACATTTTCCCTCCCACATTATGCATATTATACTGTATATATACACAGTATACCGGTATATATATATATATATATATATATATATATATATATATATATATATATATATATATATATAGTTATGAAATACAATTTAAACACAGGTCGAATAGAGACAGTATATTATATAATAAGTATAATAAGTCTTTTCTTCCTCTCTCGTGGACCACCTGTGGTCTGTGGACCACTGGTTGAGCCCGATGCGTTCAGGGGTGGTGGTGGTTGGCTGAAGGATGTCAGGTTCAGAAGCAGGGAGGTCCGGCCAGGACAGACGCCTGGGGCACTTAAGATTGAGCGTATGGCTAACGAGCGAGAGACGAGGCCTGGATGTTTAGAGCAGCGAGCTCTGACTTTGATTATCGGCTTTGCTGGGCGGAACGTCCTGCCAGGTCCGGCATCATCGCATCGAGGAGGCCTCCTGCCTCATCTCATTTGGGCCGCTGCCATAGCAAATGTCCATTCAGCACTATTGGAAGACAAACGAGGGCGAAGTCTTTTCTCAAGGTCAAACCCGCCTCCGCCTCCACGCGGGCCACAGAGGGGTCTGCTGGTCTGATTCCTTATACACTCGGGGTAATTAAAACCCATCGAGAAGAAGGAAGGAAGGCTTCGTTTTTTTTTTGACTGCTAATGAGATGTTAATTTGTTAGCCCGCTAGGAACGAGGTATGAGAGAAACTCAAGGACGCGAATGTAGATTTCTTTCGTGCTCTTGATTTGGAGACTGGTTAAATTCTGTGTTTTTTCCTCCCGTGGCAGGCAGCGCTGCAGGCTGAGAGCACTAACAAAGATTCTGTGTGTTTGTTTAGTGTCGTTTGATTAGAAAGATATGAGCGTCCACTCAAGCTTTTTTTCCAATCTCCCCCATCATTTACTGAGCAGCACTGTCCTACGTGAACGGAGAGTAGTGGAGTAAGTGGAGCTTTGCAGCAAAGAGTGGAGCCTAATGTGTTGCTGCTGGCTGGAAACCTCGTATCTGCATATTTAAAGGGTTTAGCTCGTTCTTTTCTTTTTGGATAAATTAATGGCCTACTTTATCCTACAATCCTACAAATTAAGTGACAAAATTACACAATCTATAATACTATAGCTTTGCTATAATAGATACTTTGTTTGTCTGTCCGTGGAACAATAGGGTAACTGATAAGATAGAGGTATACAACCACCGATAACCAATTTGCAACCAAAATTTTATTTATTTATCTTTTTGCTGGAATGAAAATTACCTTTTTTCACTGATATGACCACTGATAGACCCACTGATATGACCCCCAATATGATTCTAAAAAAAAAACTGCAGCAGCTAGTAGGGTTCATTGTGCACTTTTTAAAATTCTATCGTTGACAATTTCACAGATGCATTATGACCACAGATAGAGACGGGGGACCCACCAATATGACCACCGATAACGATAGACTAGATGCGATCGGTCGGGCTATAATACACATAGGTTCTTTTTTTATTTTTCTGAAAAAGGAACAATTTTGAACATGCAACGACTCCACTCATCGGCAACAATATTCTCCATGCAGCCCGAAAGTAGTCCAACTCAGACATGGTCCTCAGCACCCTGCTGTGCCAACGTTCTATAGACTCAATGAGTCATTACAGCGATACCAGGCTGGCTGTCCCACTTTCTTCAGAGGCAAGGAGTAAGTAGCTATCACACAGACTCCCAGATAACCTCTCATAACTCACCTCCTCCCCACATATTCATTTTAAAAAACTCCTACTTTATAAGCAATCCAGGCAGTCCGGTCCTCTCATGTTTATTAAATGGATGCTCTAGTTTGATGTGTGTTTGACTCCCCTCTGGGCTGCCGCTGATCCTTAGGGTGCCAGAAGGTTTCTCACCAGGAAGGAGCAAAGCGATGGTGCGTGATGAAGCCGAGGAGACAGAGAGGTAGTGGGATCTCTCCAGGGTTTGTGCAGTGCAGCTAAAAGAGGCTCATTTGTGGGCCGTTGTTCTACACAGGCGTCAGTACAACAAGGGCGGATTGGCCATCTGGAGTACAGGGAGTTTTCCCGGTGGCCTGCGCCACCGAGTGGCCTGCTGCTGGACAAGATCCAAAATGCACTAGTGGCACTTCCAAAATGCACTAGAATGTGCTAGATGCTCGCCTGGAACATACAGATCAAAATGACTATTAATCTTCTACATTCTCTAGTTGTGTAGACTAAGTTGGGCTAATTCACATGATGAATATTTTAACTCTTGAGGGTGTAAAAATGAAACCAAATGGACCCGCAAGGGTCCATTTGGTTTCATTTTTACGCTCTCAAAGATTTACATCTGGTTAACCAGCTGCCCCCCAGGGTGGCCTGGCAAAGGCAAAATTGTCCCGGTGGGAAAATATGTGCCAATCCGCCCCTGCAACAACCGGTTAGCACAAAATGTGCCTGCAGCTCCACCCTGATACAGTTTAGTTTTTTTCCACAAACAATCTAAGGGCCCAAACAACAGCGCAAATGAAACCCTATAAAATATTTCAATATTTCACACAATAGCGCCACAATTTTGGTATGTTTTTTTTTATTAATTTGTTGTTGTTAGTTGACATTGTTTCTCCTGATCACCCGAATGTTGTTAAAAGGTGAGAGGAGGTCTTTTTGTTTTGTTTTTTTCTGAGCTGACAGCTAAGATCACTGTCAAAAATAATATACAGGACCGCAGCAACGAGGAGATTGTACTGTGAAGATAATGTGGGACTTCTCTATAATCTATGAGAACAAAAAAAAATACCATTTTGGAAGTTTTTATTGTGGGGATGGGAGTTGGCTGCATTAAATTACAGGATACTGTAGATTCTGCAGGACAACTGCACTGATGTCAATACGGGCAGGCAGTAGAAGACAGGAAGCTATGATTGTCCAAGGGTTTAAATGTTTCCCTCCACGGGTGTAATTGGTCCAACACTGACCATGTTCTCGTCTCCACACGTCACTGGCGCTGTGAAGCCTCACGTCACCATGGGAACAGACAGGTATTAGAGCTGTCAGTCATACAGATGGACACACCCGTTCCATAACACATCCGCTGATTAGATGTTTTCTCCCCAAGATTATATTTAATGGGGTTCAGCTGCATTGAGCAGGGGCAATGCAGGGGCTGACAGGGAAATGCTCTGCAAGCATGTGTGTGTGCGTGCGTGTGTGTGCGTGCGTGTGTGTGTGTGTGTGTGTGTGTGTGTGCATGCGTGTTCTGTGCGTGCGCATGCGTCTGTTTCGGGTAGGGAATTAAGTGGCATATACTGTATACTGTATATGTATTCTTCATCTTCAACATTAGAAGTGATAGAGAAGAAAGCGTCTTATTGAACAGAGACACATAAAGTGAACTGATGAGCTTTTTAATGTGCCTCTCTGGTTCAGCATCTGCTTGCGCCTTCGGTGTTCAGTCAAAACACTTCATAACAACATATGATATTAGCCTCGCGCCGCTGCACCGCTCACACTGATGTACACAACATCGCCACTGTGAGCTTCATAATTTGGGATATTAAATTCACAGCACGCCCATGATCAGCTTCTCATTTCCACAGATTAGATTTCATGATGGGTGGGCAGCACCCACCACAGGGTGAAGGATGCAGCCTTGTTGTGACAGTGCAGTGGTGGAAGAAGTTGTGACAATTGGTTTTACTTAAAGATGGAGTAGTAGTACGAGGTGACCAGTTCATTAAAGGGATAGTTAAGCTGGATAAAATACTTGCCACAGTAGAATCTACTTTCTGGCGCTAGAATCGAGTTTTTGACACTAGATTCTATAGTTTCTGACACTAGATTCTAGTTTTTCTGAAAAATCTGTGCTCCTGTGTCAGTGATGCTAACATATTTCTAGCCAAGGACCACCAGAATTATCCATATTTGACTGCAGACAACCATCTGAAAACATGTTGTTCTAGGGGATCCCCCAGAAGCGAAAAATTGAGATAAAATGTTTGCTTCCAAAATAATGTATTCAGAGATTTGCAGCACATTTTCACAATTTTTCAAAAATAGCAGAACAACAAGCTCATGTCGCGCCACTCGGTGGCGCGACATGAGCTTGTTGATCTGCTATTTTTCAACAGATAAAACACCAAAACGCGTTCAGGACACTAAGGGTTAATATAGTGTTGTCAATTAGTATTAAAGCATTAATTGAAAGTATTAAAGTATTAATTGATGTCCAGAGTCCCGTGGTGAGAGTTCGGCTCCAGTTTTGGTAAAATATAAAGTAGTTCCAGGCATTTTGTGTGGGTCACTGGGGCCACGCAGTAAAAGTAAATGCATCCAAAAAAGACTATACGCCATTTGTATTGTTGACCTATTTCTAAAATATCAGCACATCCTTTGTTCATTTTTGACCCCTCTATCACAGGGAACTATGCTTTTAGTGTCCATATCACTAGGCCCGAAAAATGTAATAGGGGGGGTCAAAAATGAACAAAGGAGGTCCCAATGTTTTAGAAATAATTAAACAACAACACAAATAACATTAGTTTTGTGGATTAATGTACTTTTACTGCGTGGCCCCAGGGGACCTCCACAAAATGACCAGAACTATTAATAATAACCAGAACCAGAGCAGAACTCACCACCACGGGACTCTTGCAATACATTACTACAGTTGACACCACTATATTAATGCTATATTGTATTTCATACAACTTAAGTTACAAAAATCTGAACCATCCCAGTTTAAGTTCATTAAGTATAAACAGGGGTGCACATAAGTGGTGCTCCGGTGCTCAGGAGCACCAAAAATCCTACAATGAGCTCCCAATCCAGGGGTGGAAAGCTCCTTTGAGCACCACACAGCTGGGGCTCATAATGACTGCCCGACTGGGCCAGTAAAAAAGCCTTGAAAATGAAATAATTCTAACTAATGTCTAAAATACTACTAGTATTTCAATGGATGTAGAGTGCAGGTAGTAGTAGTACTACTAGGCTAGCCACTATTGCAACGCCCAAACTATCGCCCTGTACTGTAATATTGTACATTGATCAGGATGTACGGAGTGGAAAAAAGGGGTCCCAGGGCCCAGCGATGCGGGTCACCGCATTTTGGGAGCACCAAGTAACATCTCCAGGTGCTCCTCTGAGTACTGGACCAAAATAGTTATGTGCACCCCTGAGTATAAAGGCTTTCATAAGAAACTAAAGATGCACAGGTAAATACACAGGCATAGCCTATTTGAATATTATAATACCGGGGTGTACACGTGCAAAACAGAAAAAGTACAAAGATCACGGCAATCCATCCTGAAGTAAAAGTAGAAATAAATTCTCCATTCATTGTAAAGGGGAATAAATGACTAATGCTCTACATACAAAGTAAGTTAATCCTTGTCAATTGTCAATGCTATTTTTTGTGTCAGAACAAAAAAAAAAGCTGATTTGCTCAGAGACGTCAATTATCCATTCATTGTCAATGGCGTTTGATGTTTGTGTTAGGACAAAAACCTACATTATACTGTAGCTGAATATAGGAGGGGTTGCACAGAGTTGCGCCTCTCAAAACAAAATTACCACAGCAGGTGCACGCAGCACAGATTGATAGATTCTCGATTTCAACCTAAATTGACAACAGCAGGGCTATCCAATCACAGAGGGAGAGGGTGCGGAGTGTTATGATGGAGCTAATGTGACTCCAAATGAAATCTGCTAGTCTCCATGTTGTGTCTTATTCATTAGATATCTCTCTGATGTTCTACTGTAAAGAGCTCAGAGTGCATGGATCATTAGATTGTCAAATGGCATTTGATACATCCCCAGCCAGCGCCTCGGATCATTAAGAATTCCTATTGCCTCACCTATTTCCTGGTAAATATATACATAGAAGGGGGGAGTCATTATTGTTTTTAAGTTATATATTTATTGAAATGTTTACCTAAAAATGGGGGATTTTTTTTAATTCTCAGGTTGTATAGTGTCGAGAGAGAGAGACAGAGACACAGAGAGAGACCTTTGATCTCAAAGTAAGTATAAGCAATAAAAACTAAAGATGGAAAAGTTGAGGAAGACTGCAAAGATATTCACTCAAGTCCCGAGAGAAAAAGCTGAACGAGTGAGAAAGAGAGAGAGAGAGAGAGAGAGAGAGAGAATGAGAGAATGAGAGAATGAGAGAATGAGAGAGAGAGAGAGAGAGAGAGAGAGAGAGAGAGATGAGAGAATGAGAGAATGAGAGAATGAGAGAATGAGAGAGAGAGAGAGAGAGAGAGAGAGAGAGAGAGAGAGAGAGAGAGAGAGAGAGAGAGAGAGAGAGAGAGAGAGAGAGAGAGAGAGAGCAAAGAGAAGCAAAGAGAGAGAAGCAAAGAGAGACAGAGACAGATCCAGAGAAGGAGAGACATAGGGAGAGATAAGACCAGGAGGAGGATGTTAAAAGGATTTGAACAGCGGGTCTCCGAAGCCCAATGCTAAAGCAATTAGCATTGAAGCTCTTCCAGGAATGTGCAGCCAAGCCACAGTGGCAACAATTGAGTGGAGCAAGCCCCTCGGCCCCCCTTAAAACTTGGGAGTTTTTAATTGGCATGTCAGGGTGGGGTTGTGTTTGGCGTGGCGACCCATGTGTGTGTACCCATTGGAAAGTTTGGTCCTGTGGGCCCACCAGCCACCACACTGCACACTTCAAATGGAAGCCATGAGACAGTTAACACAAATGCTGTACTGCACAAAAGGCTACAATAGAAAATATGAAGTTATAAAAAAAAATAATGGAAACAGTTATTCAAACATTGTCCAAGCAGAAAGCATTATACATACTCACGGCTTGTAAACTAAAAATACCTTTGGATATGAAGGAGAAATGAAAATGACAAAGACTTATATTGGATATTGACAGCATCTCTCAGGATACAGCCATACAAGAAAGACTTTCTCTTTCATAGCTTCCTTCAAGGTCGTAACAAGCATCATTTATCCCTCTTGCAATTATTTTGTTTCTCTATTACCGGTATTTGTGTGTGCATTTAACTTCTCTGATACAACTATTGGCATTTCTCAAGTGACATGAGCCTGAATGAACAAGCCCCAAGCTATATAAAGCACAACTTTACTGTACTTTATTGATATTTAGTCCTTTTTCTCTTCTATAAAGCAGTTTATTTTGAAAAGTGCAATGTGAGTTTATGTAGTACATCTTCGCTAAAGTACCTTGTATACTGATCACTTTCATCCTAAAGTGATGAATGACAATGGGATGACAAATGACAATGCATCACTTGGCAGAAATGGTCACTTAACAATGATGAACAGTAAAAATACTTTACGAAGTCTGCGTGGAAACTACTCAACACACATGAACAAAATGCTTGATGAGACCGTATCAAACAGCACCTGAGATGGATATTGTGTGTCTCTGTGTGCGTGCGTGTGTGTGTGTGTGTGTGTGTGTGTGTGCACGTGCACACGCGCGTATAGTTCAAAACAGTAAAAAAAAAGAGTCAAAGTTCACAGATAAAGGGTTAATTTTGTTGCCGAAGATGATCCATTTTGGCAGGACTTAATGGCCACTTTACAAGCTCAAAAGTAAAAAAAAAAGTATTCAGCAAACATAATCAACAACAACAATATCAACACTGCATTCAACCATATTGGGCTTACATGGTTGAAACGTGTGTGATTGCCTACCCTGGAAGATGGCAGCGTTCTGGATGATGAGCAGTTTGAGTGGAGCGCTGATGCTCTGCAGGCCAGACTCCATGTTGCCGCGGGACGCCACCTGGAGCCGCTCCTCCATCTTCCTGGAACAGCAGCTAGGGCCTTTAGTCTGACACACCTGCAGGTCTGTACCTGACAGACAGACAGACAGACAGACAGACAGACAGACAGACAGACAGACAGACAGACAGGCAGACAGGCAGACAGAACTCGTGATTAGCGCCAGGAGTGAAGATACTTGTAATGGTAAGAACCAGGGGTGTAGTGGAGGGGGGGACGCGGGAGGGGCGGCGTCCCCCCACTTCTCTAAAATATTTTTGGGGCAAAAGGAAAAAAACAAACATTAGCATGGTGAAATACATCTTAATGACATCATCAAGATGTGTTTCACCATGTTAATGAGTTTCCTTTTTTCTGAGGGTCCATTTGGTTCACATTTGTACACTCTCAGAAAAAAATAATAAAATGGGTGGAATTCCCCTTTAAGAGGCATCCCCCCACTTCTAAAAGAACCACTACAACACTGGTGAAGATACAATTGTAAGAACCACATTGGTCTCTATAGTGTAAGCTATTTTTTGGGCAGAACATTCCATGAAATTAGCACATGTATGATCTCACAAAGTGTTACAATGAGTTTGCAAATCCACTATTGTTGGTGCAAGACACCACCTAGCCTCACCTAACCTCTTCATTGGAATCTTTTCCCCCTCATCGGCGTTAGTTCAGATTAGTTCATGCATTTGGTGATGAAATGTAATTTAAATAGGTACTGTATATAGGTAAACTTTCACATGGACACCTGAGGAAACAGACATGCGCAGTACAGACCAGGAACTTTGACGCTTGCAAACCATGCATGCCATTGGTTTCTTGGATGGTTTGCGATCGTCAAACTTCCTGGTCTGTACTGAGCATGTCTGTTTCCTCCCATGAACCAATGTGGACTCCCCCATAGCTGTCCTGGCGTCCTGTCCTTATTAGATAGTCATTGACTGAATCTGCAGGGATGAAGCATACACACACTTTAGATTTATGTGACACAACAGAATGTGCACCTTCTGTGGGACATAATCTAAAACACTATATGATTACATTTAGTCTACTATCATTGATCAGGAATACAATTAATGCTTGATAGAAATTAACAAACATTACAGTGACAGGGGTTGCTCTGTCACAATTACTCTCCCAAATAACATTGCCCAACACATTGTTAGTGAGGACCTATTATATGAAGATAGGTTGAAAAGTGGTGAAGTGGTCCTTTAACATTGTGCAGGATATGAAAGTTACGAATTGCTGCTTTAAAACGAATTCCCACATCATCGCTCCGAAAGCAAGCAGCTGTCACAGACGTAAATAGGACACACAAGAATGTAATGTTCAAAACACAAAAGAGAGATCTCGCACCCTCTATCTCGTCTCCTGGTGAGGCTACAGTACATGCGGATGCTAAAAAGTTAAATATTCAGTAGAAACCGGCATCCAGAATGGAATGCGTCAATGTGGATGTTTGGAACCTGTCACTTCTGTACCCAGAAAGAGTCAGTGACAAGGAAAGCAAAACCACAAGTAAACAAATATCAAGAGAGGCTGTGTGAGTCACATCACACTTAGGGAGAAGACAGTGAAGAAAGAGGGGAGAGCAGGGATGAATGTAGAAGACAGTACTTGTTTGACAATGTCAGGCCCACTGTCAACATATTGAAAATTATTTGACGATGGACTCCATTTGAAAAGATTTTGTACCAAGAATCCCTATATAGTCAGGCAAGTGTCACTTTTCCAGGTCATCACAATTCACAAATGCAAAGAATGAATGAATGAATTAAAATGAATGAATTAAAATGAATTAAAAATCAAAACGGATTAAACAATAGCGGCCACCATGTATTTTCATCAAAACATTTATACATACACAAACAAATAATAACTTCTCTAAAGCCAGAAGTGCAAATAGAAGGGGCTGGAAAGGTTGCCATTGACATTTTTAGCCCAAGGAGTGTTTTGTATGCAAAAAGAATTACAAATTGTACATTTGCCTGCATAAGGTTATTTATGGCACCCCACCTTTCGTCAGATTCCCATAGGGAAATTGAATTTCTTTCTCTGTGAAATAGATACCTATACAAATGTTTTTTTAGTCCTGACTATATAAGAGAAGATTTTGTTGTGAGATAGGGTTGTGTTCAAGACATGATAACTGCATTTTCAACTGCTGGTTCAGGGACCACTAGTGGTCATTGAGCGGGTTTCTGGTGGAACATAGTGAAATAAAAGTGCAATTAAACCATTCCTTATTTTGGTGGGAAGCCCTTGCAACCGCATTAAAGACCCCTGGGAACCCTACCTAGAGAAGCACTAGTATAAAACCTTATTTACGATGTTGAACGGCAAAATATAGAGCAGAATGTGCTCCTACAAGCTCACAGGATGTCGCGGAGGCATTGCATCATCAACACACTTTTTTCATAGCAGCGATGTTGACATAAATAGTACAGTGTCACTACCTTCACAGGTGTTTCGTTCCAACCATACCAATTCATGGCTGTGTTCCATTCAGGTCAAACAGAGTCAGGGTGCTGCTTTACAATACAAGTTGGCTCCATGGAAATACTCTACTCAAGGTTAGTGATTTATCGTAGAGCTCTGGGGTAAAAAGGAGCGCTTGTTTTATCCGCCGGCTACTACTAGTAGGGCGGGGCGAAGGAAGTTTTACTGAGGTTATGGTTAGGGTTTAGGGTTAGGATTAGGTATAGGCATAGCTTAGGTTTACTGGGGTTATGTTTAGGGTTAGAGTTAGGTTAGGGTGAGAGTTAGACGGTGCTTTATGGGGTAACTAACCCTAAACATAACCTCAGTAAAACTATGCTTCGCCCCGCCCTACTAGTAGTAGCCGGCGGATAAAACAAGCGCTCCTTTTTACCCCAGAGCTCTACGATAAATCACTAACCCTCGTACACCAGGGGTTTTCAACCTTTTTGACACCAGGGACCACCATTTATTCAGCATTTGAGCCACGGACCACCATTTGATTACATATTCACCCCAAAGACCTAAAACTAAAGAATTCTTTTGGTTTTGTTCACAATTCCTGGCTTGCTTTTGCAAACAATGTAGACTTCTTAATTAAGTGGTACTAATTCAGATGATGAATATTTTAACTCTTGAGAGTGTAAAAATGAAACCAAATGGACCCGTAGGGGTCCATTTGGTTTCATTTTTACATTCTCAAGAGTTACATCTGGTTCATAAGCTTTCCATCATTTAGCTTGGGGACCACCTGGAACCCTCTCAAGGACCACAGGTGGTCCCCGGACCACCTGTTGAAAACCCCTGCTCTACACTACACACTGCAACAGAACCTTAAATAATATCACTGGTAACACCTGTGAAGGAACGTGTATGCCAATATAGCTGCTGTGAAAACTAAAGGTATATTCCAGCGAGGTTAGATGATATTAACTAATTGCTTGGCTACTACCAAAACTAAGATTAGTACTGAATTGAGACAAAATTTATTACAGAGAGGAAGATAGTAGTCTATAAGCCCTTCTGCCACAGAAAGGTTAATTGCTGTCAGGAAATAAAAAGAAATCAATAATATACAGCGATTAGAGTTAATTGCAGGTGGGAGAGGGTGTTATGTCAAATTAAAAGCAAATATTACATCATGGGTTTATGTCTTGGGGGTGGTGATAAAACTGCAGTGAGAGAACGGACAAATAGCTACAGTAGCACACAGTATGTAGAATGTACAGTACGTCCCTGGTTGATTCAGAAGAGAATGTGGTTTTAGTGCCGTTAGCCAATTCATACTGTATATTAGGGTTACATGTTGGATTCATGTATTGTGAATATTAAATGGCAATAAAACAGGGTTGTTTTTTCACCAGGAAGAAAAACACATCAAGTGACGCTTTAACTACAACTTATAACTACAGTATTTGATGTGCATGTGACACTGAAAATTAACAATTTTAATCAGTTTACAACGAGGTATAATTTAGATCTTAGGCATATAATAATGACAGTGAGGTATACTAATATAACTGTCACAGGGGCATTTCCTGTATGTATACTGGCAGGCTTAATATCTTAAATCAATACATACAAAGGATTCCTGACAGATACAATCAGGTTAATTTCAGATTGTGGAGGAAGAATTATTAAGCTGTCAGTAAGGCCAGAGCAGAGGTGTGTGCCTGTGGAGGGGAAAGGGGAGAAGGTGGGGAGGAATTTAGCAATTATCTTCTGCAAAACAGACAGTTTCATCTGCCTGTTTGCACGTTTTGCAGATGATGAATGCATTTCATTAGGCAAGTTCGGCGCACTGAGGAATAAGCGAAGGATTGAGCAGAGTAATGGTTTCTCATGAGGTTATGCAAACAAAGAAAAAGAAAAAAGAAAAAATGACACGCTCTAAATAAAGCAACATCTCTGACAGAAGGACAGCTAGGGAATAAGACTCATCATGCTCCCCTTCTTTGCTCTACAATCAGCTTGTCTTTCTCTTGCACGGTTTCTATTCCCGCCTTTCTTGTCATCACCACAGCTTATTCTGAGCTCATATTGCTTCACCTGTTTCTGAGTGGAATCCCATACGTTTCTGCTATGATCTGTTCATTAACTGGTCAGATTTTGTCCAGAGCCTGAAAAGACATCATTGTGAATCTGCACATTTCAAGTTCATTATTTTTGATTGATTTAAAGTTACACCGTTGATTCAAAGTTACAGCATTGGTCAACTGGTTGGACAACTTGAGAAACGGTTTCCATTTAAATTCTACTTTGTTGAACCCAGGTCTACTTGATTATTTCCATGTTTTGCCAGATTCTTGAAAATCATGGGGGCAACATGTTAATCTATCTCTACTAGCGATTATACTAGAGACTTTTTCATGAATGCCTTTAAGCCAATGGGAGGGAGTAGGGAAAGAAATTATGCCTTCTCCGGCATCACTAACGTTAACTTTTTTTTTTTTTTATCCCACGATTTTGCAACCCATTTTTTCACCCAGTGCCAATTCCTAATGTGATCCTGGGCTCTACACACCCTCCACCAACCTGAGGAGGCAGCGGACTGGCCTCATGCTTCCTTCAATGCATGAGGAGTCCAAGCTGCCTTCTTTTCACCTGACAGGGGGGAGTTTCCCTGGTTGGGCGTAACGTGTGGAAGGAACACGTTATTCCAACCAGTTCCAGTCCCCTCCATCAGGCGCCCCGGCTGGCCAGGGGGAGGCAGTTTAGAGTCCAGGATTACAGCATGTTTTTGTGAGGGTATCTAACGTTAACTTAAGTTGAAAAGGCAGCAAACCATCCATTAATTATTTGCAGTACATCTATAATGGGTACTAGGAGAAAAACACTTCTCTCTGTGTCAAAGGGCCTGAGAATACAGTTAAATCATCCATAGCAATCACTCTGATTGAAAAAACAACACACATCCACAAATAAAAAGTAATAGTCAACTAGTATTACTAGTCAGAATATTATAGTAGTTACAACAGTTACCTTCGAAATTCAAACATCACAAGACATGACTTGAAAACATTATGATTATGCAGAAATCCACATCAAAGTCATTCTCTCCCTCTAACAAATTTCACGCATTGGCCAATTGGCCATACAAGCCCCTTCCATACTGGGTTTTGAGCCAGTCCTGTTAAAGCTGTCCTGGTGTCAAACAGATGGAGACACAGTGTGGACTAAAGTGCAATTTAGATGTAAATTTACTCTGTGTACATTTTAAGTTCAAGGTGATAACTAATCACTGTGTGTGTTCACTCAATACTCTGCTGGCTGGCCCATTCCACACACAATAGCCTTTTTTTCAAGATCCTTAAATGCCTTTAACAAGCTAGATTTAAATGCATTGATTGCTCTACGGTTGACACAGCCTCCATGTTCAAAGCCTGAATTGCTGTTTCTCTTGTTCAGAGAGAGAGAGAGAGAGAGGAGAGTGAGACAGAGAGAGAGAGACAGAGAAAGAGAGAGAGAGAGAGAGAGAGAGAGAGAGAGAGAGAGAGAGAGAGAGAGAGAGAGAGAGAGAGAGAGAGAGAGAGAGAGAGAGAGAGGGGGGGGGGGGGGGGGGGGGAGAGGAGAGTGAGACAGAGAGAGAGACAGAGAAAGAGAGAGACGGAGAAAGAGAGACCTGTGATCGCATATTTAACAAGCTCTGAGTCTCCAAACCCACAAATGTGTCTCTCGGTTTCTCAGCACCAATTAGGAAGCTATCAGCATGCAACTTTAATAATGGAGACAGTGGGGAATAAACAGCTTGTGTTAAGATATAGAATATGTTAAAGTCTGTTCATTATGAGCATAAATTATCCATCACCTTCTAAGGCATGTGTGGATCCATGGCTCTCTCTCCAGGGCAGAGGAACACAGTGACACTAGTATCCACAAACCATAAGCAGAAATGGAATAAAGATTTTCCACTACCATAAGACATAATATTATTAATATCACTAGCTGCAGGTTATTACAACTGACTTTTGTGTTTAGTGTTTTGCAATCTGCTCTACTTTCTGTTGTTTTGATGAAGCAACAACATTCTGAAAGCTGCAACCGCAAACTTGAAATAGATTTTCTGTTTGTTGTCGGGCTTCATGAACCAATGAAGCAATAGACATGGAGGCTCTGCTTGTAAACTTTTTTTTTTCTTCAACTGAGCATTATCAAACCAAAGCCAGATCCGTGTTTAATTGGACAGAAAGAAGCCGTCGCTCTGGGTCAAATTAATCTTTTGCCGCCCAAAGACCAAGTGTTATTCAATGTTGTTCAATCTCTCATGGCGTTGGCAGCATAAACAGACGAGATAATAACTCCCATGGACACCACGACAGCCTGACCCCAACACTAATTAAAGAAAGGTCAGCATATGGTGGTCTTTCTTTGGCATCCAACAAACAATACGGAACACTACTCACAAACCGTATACAGTGCGTGATAAACAGGGGTGTAGTGGAGGGGGGGACGGCGTCCCCCCACTTCTCACATCTAAAATATTTTTGGGTCTGAAAAAAATCATTAGCATGGTGAAATACATCTTGATGCCATCATCAAAATGTGTTTCACCATGTTAATGAGTTTCCTTTTTTCTGAGAGTGTACAAATGGAACCAAATGGACCCGCTAGGGTCCATTTGGTTCACATTTGTACACTCTCAGAAAAAAAAACTCAAATGGGGGGGGAATTCCCCTTTCAGAGGCATCCCCCCACTTCAGCAGTTAATGCATTGAAACAAGAGGTTTGAGTTTCCAGTAAGATTGTCTGAAAAACCCATGATGGGTGATGGCTAATCTGCTACTTCTGTGAGAATGGCACTGGTGCATCCTCACTCTGGAATGCTCTCCCATTGGCATTTACAGAAGGCAAGCAAAGTCACAAAGTCACTCATGCTTTGTTTTGTCAGGTGCTATACAAATAAAATAAAATTCATTCATTCATTTGTACAGAGAATGGCTCACCGGCCCCTATGCACACACGCATGCACAACCACAACACACACTTGGCCTGTAGTTTACAATTCCGATAACAGCTTTCTAATTCATGTACACAAAATGGCTGTTAGATTATTGGCTGTTTATTAATTGGTTATATGACTATTGTTTGTCAGACTATTCAGTCTGCCGGAGTATTGGTTGTTGGACTATTGGCTGTCAGGCTATACTGTAGTCTGTACTGTACGGTACTGTATCTCAGCATGAACCTGTGCATGTGCTACTGCACTGTGCTCTGTGCTGGTGGACACTTAAAAACTCATAGCCGAGGAGCCACTAACCCAAAATGTGAGAGGCTTCACATGCTCATTAAGGTCCACAGAATGACATCATGTCTGCTCTGCTGGGAAGATTGCGAGAAAAAAAATCGTGGACACTGGGAGTGATTGCACGATCTCCCCCGCCAGATCTGAGTTTGTGAGTGACTGTGTAACGCTGTCTGTTCGTCCATTGATCATCCGGCAGCCTGCTAGCCCAGGCCCCTGAAGTCGTGTTCCGGGGTGAAATGGCACCCCTTCCCTCCCAGTATGCACACATAGACAAACATTTCTGCTTGGAATGGATTCAGAATATTTTGACAAGTCACATGCTATTTAAAGTAGAGCCCAACCGGTATATCGATCTGAGGAGTAGGGGGGGGGGGGGTTGTATATACCTATATCATATTGATTATCGTATCGCTCCCAAAATTCCATATCAGCCAGGCCCTAATTTAAAGTATAATGAAATTTGCCTTACATTGGTTGTCTATGGTCTATACAAAAAATACATGTTTCTGCCAAAGCAGACCTCTCATGGCCTCTGTAAGATATGATTCCCCTCACCATTGCACCTGCGCACAGAGAGAAGCTCAAAACTGCCACTTTGTCTCCTGTTGGTACACTAAACAGACACATTCCTGTTCCTTGGAGTGGCTACAACATGCACTCGCGTATGTGTCCGCACGCACGCGTGCACACACACAGGGGTGGCTGATTTTTCAATTCAAAACACACACGATGGGACTAATTTTCAGGCGGATTTTCGTGACACACACACACACACACACACACACACACACACACACACACACACACACACACACACACACACACACACACACACACACACACACACACACACACACACACACACACAGTGAATGAATAAACTGCCATGTCCTAATGAGCGTGATCTGACATAGTATATGTTTTGTCATGTGGAGGAGCCTTCACTCAAACTTACATGACCCTGGTCCCAACCCACACAGTCATGCATACGGTATGCACACATACATACATACATACAAACACACATGCACACTGCGGTATGCGCATGTTCTGCCATGTTGCCATGAAACCTTGACAAGTTTCATACAGCATTCACTCCACAGGGATCCCACTGACCCCCACAACACACACAGATCAGGGAAGCTGGGCTACTGGCACTGCAAAGTTAGAACTATACTTCAGCAGTAACTTGACCTGAGGAGGAGGAGGATTCCCTCCTCCTTTCTCAGGTTAGTTCACCAGTATAAGGGTCTATAACCGAGGGATCATTCAGATCACAGCTTGGCTATTTAAATAGTAGTGGTATAATAATAATAATTCAGAGTTTAAAAATATACTGTATATTTTTGAAGCATTAGTTATTGTTATTCATTCATTATTTTTGAATACTTGATTGTCCATCATTTCAGCTAAAACACTATTTGAAATTTAAATAGGCTTATTCTATTTTTGAGTGGTTCATTGGCACACTGTAACTAAAAATAGCATCCCCAATAATAAAAGCCATTAATAGCTATTCTTTTTTTTAAAGATTTGTTTTAGGGCTTTTTGCCTTTATTGATAGGACAGTAAGCTGACAGGAAAGGGGGAGAGAGATGGGGAGTGACATGCGGCAAAGTCCACCGGGCTCGGGAAACGAACCCGGGGCACGCCGTCAGGCTGGCTTAGCAGCCGGGGTGCCCAGACGGATGAGCTAACCGCCTGGGCCATTAATAGCTATTTTTAATAATAAATATGATGTGTGTGATATGATATACTGTAGTGTAGAAGTGACGGCTGTGTACATAAACATGCGCATGCATGCTTGCGTTCTGTGACTTGCACCGCGGCGTGACCGGCACCATGGTGCTCCGGCACCCATTAAGTCACATTAAGTCCAATGCGGCCCCCACCCCAAAATGAGTTTTACACCCCTGTTCTAGATGTACGGTGTGTTGGTTTGATAGCGAGGTGAAGATGTTGCATTCCCACTCCAAATGTGCATGCATATACTGTACCACACACACACGTACAAAGGCACACACACATGCAAAGGGAAAACACGTCCCAGGGTTTTTTGATGGTGTTCGACAGTAGTAGCCTCACATTGCTGCAATCATAGGTTTGAGTGAGCAGTTAAAACTTTGGAGAGGAGTGGGACCCCCATACGTTTCACAAGAACGCTAGTGAGGATGAACTTAAGGCAGAAAAGTGGGGAAGTAATTCTTAAATAAAATATATATTAAATACTCATAAAGGAGAACTGATTGATTGAATTTAGCCGTATGCATGAAGCATATACTGTAGACTGATAGTGAAATGGAGTTGTTTTGGTAATAGTTTTATTTTCGTGCCAAACATATAGTATGTGAATATATGTGTGCAGGGGAAACAGCTTGAAGCCCACAAGGTTGAAAATATTAAATATGATCTCCTGGGTTTATTTGTTTTTTTTTTCTCCCCGCTCACTGTCTGGCGGTTTTGTCCTTTTGGTTGTGAGTCACCATCACATCCATAAAAATACTTCAGAGACGAGCCTCAGTCGTATTTACCCACACAGTATTATTTGCCTTAATATATCTGCCATATCCCATTCATCAACAACCAGTATTATAAATAGCACATGAAAAAACACCAGAGAAGATATACATATGACAGCAAAATGAATACTGTGAATATATGAACTATGAATATTTAACAGCTTATTAAATATTCTTTGTTGACCAGTTTCCCAGAGCTCTATACTAACTAGGAGGACCAGTCCTGTTTTTGCCCTATATTAAATATCTTTAAAAAGGATAAGGCTAGGTTTGCATAAGATCTATGCTTTTTTTCATACACAGAGAAGTTGTTTCGGCACGAACATAGGTTGCTATGACGCCTAATCATCATAATAATTAAGACAAAGGAACCCAGCAGAACATACATTGAACATATCACAGAGGCGTTCTGTACCGTTAATGATGTGGAATGTCAATTTCTCTCCAGGTAATTAAAAGAGTGGCCAGGTTTAATTGGTGGCTCTATGGCAATTATCTCCCTAATGTCAGCCATTGTATTGACTGTTAAATGTTTACTACCGCAAGTTGAAGACCTCAAGTTGACTTTGGATAATTACAGTTTACAGTGAGTGTACTTATTTAGACAGTTGCTTTCATGCAAAGAAACTTAAAAAGTACAACATGAGCCATACTCACAAACAGTGTAAATGTTAAGTACACTATAAAAAGCACAAATGAAAGCATAAAAAACGCAACAATGTCACTAGAGAATAATATCCAGATGTAATGTTGATTTTACTTGACATGGGGCAGGACATCTCCTGTTTGTTTTTTTTAAATTATTTTCTGTCTGATGGTGAGGGAAATGCAATCTCTTTATGTTGAGAATGGGATCTGTTCACAGAACATTTAGCATTATTTCTCCTTTCAAATCCAGTGGGAGTAGAATAGATGAAGCTCATAAAAACATTCATATCTGCACCATTTCCCCTCACTGGCACAACATTAAAAACAACATTCACAATTAGGTTGTAAGTGAAAATGTGTAAGAGTGTAAAAATGTAAGCTGAGCCTTAAACAAATGGACCCTTGAGTTGCTACACATCTTTAACACCTCATATTTTGCCCTTTCTTTAAATAGGGCCACTCATTGCTATATATATATATATATATATATATATATATATATATATATATATATATATATATATATATATATATATATATATATATATATATATATATATATATATATATATTTTTTTTTTTTTTTTTTTATTAAATTGTGCATCTTGTAATATTGCTACTACAGGCACTGCTACTACAGGCACTCAATTTGATGGTCTTCCAATGCCTATGTTGTGATTGTTGTCTGTTGAATATTATTTTGTATCTTCCAATTCACTCCTGCATTGTACTAGATGTAACATTAGGATAATATCCTAATGCAGGGGTAGGCAACCTTAGGCACGGGTGCCACCATTGGCACTTCAGAGGGTGATCACTGGCACACTGGCACAAGTGTGAGATGTTTTTTTTTGTTGTTGTTGTTTTTTTTATAAAAATGTGTACAGTTAATTTAAGTCCACTCACATCTGAATGCAAATTCCATATTGCACGTAATTCCACATTCATTCAAATTCACATTAATTCAACTCGGACTGGGGAACCAGTGGTAATAATAATAATAATAGTAATAATAATTGAGTCTAATAATCCTATATCCTGAAAGAACATATTTCTATAGAAGAGGACACATAATGGTCGTGTGTACGGATAATGAAAAATCAGGAGGAAATACTGTATGTCATTTTGATGTGGTGTCATAATTGAACATAATGTCGATATGGCACACTGATTATCATGAAAATAAAGACATGGCACTTCATCCCGAAAAGGTTGCTTACACCTGGATAATATCCTAATGCATTTGCAAGCTACTCCAAGCTAGATTAAAGATAGCTCGGAGTAGGATCTACATTTGATGCATAAGTTAAGCTACAGTCTCCATTAAGAATCAAATACTGAATTACTGTATTCGGCAGATAGACGAAACAGAATAAGCCTGTCTGTCCCTTAATTGTGGCTGTTTTGTGTGATGTGAACTCCAACAATCTGAGAAGTAACACATTATTTTGTTAACTTAAATAATTCAAATAACTGTATCTTTGTACACACCTTGCTATAAAACAGCTGTAAATTACCCTAATGGGTAATTTAAGACTAAAGAATGTGGGAAGACACGGATCTAATCCAACAATTAATTGAGGGATGAATTTCCATCACATCATCATGATAAAAACAACAAACAAAAACCCACAAAAAAGTCTAACCAGCTGACATCTGGTTTCAAGAGTAATGGCAGAAGTTAGCTATAATAGCCTTTCTAATGGGCTGCCTAGCCAGCTAATGAAGAGACAACGTGCAGTCAACAATAACCAAATTGTGTAGGCTATAGACAATTTAAACGTGACTTTTATGTGCAATAGTCTAGGAGCTCACAGATAACATAACAATAAAACTAGTTGAACTCTTGAAATCTTAGGAGACCAAAAATGTTAGAACTGCTGCATGGATGGAAGTGTGTTAAAGGGGAATTCCACCCATTTTTAGAAGCGTCTAAAGAAATCCATTAACATGGTGGAAATACATCTTGATGATGTCATGATCAAGATATTTCACCATGTAAGTGGCTTTCTTCAGACCCCCACTTTTTACCATGTCCACCCAACACCTCGAAGGTACATCAATGACATTAAAATGTTGAAAATGGGTGGACTTCCCCTTTAATGGTGTCTTTATTTACCTGGGACGGGTGTTTCGGGAACCCACTTGGACCCTGGGTGTACAGCCTGGAACGCAGCCCGCACCTCATGACAGTTTGGCACGGATACCTGTCCGCCGAGCACCCCGAACAGCTGGACGAAGACGCACAGCAACAACGCATCGTGGACGGATAAACTAAGCATGGCATACGGCCCCCAAAACACCGACTAAAGACACGAAATCAAACTTCACCGCGTCAAAAAGTTAAAACAGAGCCGTCCTCCTGTGACTGCGCGTAGAAAGTGATACAGGTACTGCCGGTGCTGTGTCCGCTCCTCTGATTAACATCATTGTTGTTGTCTGGGTCGGACTGGCGGACGGTGAGTGGAATGGCGCTCAGTCCACCTAGAGAGCTGCTTGAATCGATGTTGTAGGTGCGAGCAACTTCACAAGTAGTAGCTCTGCTCTGCTGGCTCTCAGCTGAGAATGAATGAGACCCGAATCAACCCTGAGCTGCGCGTTCTCCAAAGCGCGCGCCACGCAACGTGGAGTGGAGCTATGCGCATTCACAGCTGGTAATAATTACCTCAACTGAATCATTACCCTCTGATCGCACGGAAGCCAAGGGATGAATTATTGTCGCCTGTGCTTTCTCACAACTTGTTATATAAATGGCACTACTTTGCAATTGGGGTTAGGCTATTCTAATCTACAGTAGAGGTAGCCTACAATAGTTTGGTGTATAAACAGTGATACTGTGTAGGAACAGCAGGTGCTTTTATTGTATTGTTAAAAACAGAGGGGCGGGAGGAAGAAAACACAAACTAAAAGCGTAAGATCTCATAATAGACTATTATGAGATAGACTTATTCTAATCTCTGTACAAATTTACTTTGCCGGTTCACCGAGAACATAAAAGGACATTTTCATCTCAAATAATGAGTTCAGAACAGCAGTATGCATGTCAATTCCACAATCATCTCTCGTACTAGACGTTTCATTTCTTGCGCTAGTCATCAACGTAAATATGCTACCATCTAGTGGTTACTATATATATTGCGTCATTAAAGGACTACTTCACCACTACGTCCCAGAGTGCTGTGGGAACTTAGAAACCAATCTTCCAGGGTAATAGAATCTGCAGTCTCAGAATTCTTGTATACCGGTGTATGTATGTATGTATGTATATATATATATATATATATATATATATATATATATATATATATATATATATATATATATATATATATATATATATATATATAAGAAATCTTGTTTAAAAAAATAAAACCCACCCCCACTGTAGTGATAAGGGCATTCTTATCACTACATTCTCAAATCATCACATTCTGTTTCCTGTTATACAGGCGTCATCACGAGTCCACTAACAAGTGAGTTTTACCGGTGTTTGGGATGTAATTATGTGTGTTTCAACCTACTTTATTATTAACTTTGTAATTGCTACTATTCAGCGCTGTTTTGTATTTAGCATTTTTCAATAAAGATTAATCATTTTTTTAATATTAAGTTTGCAGTCTGTACCTATGGCCTCCTGTTACATTACAAACACACAAGACAACATACAAATCTGTGCATATAGGGTGTCCCTCATAAATGTTGCCACTTTATAGTGAACATTGTTAGTGAGGACCATTTATGAAGATTGTAGGTTTAAAATGTGGTGAAGTCATTCTTGTAGGACGAGAAAATAACCTACAAAATGAATACATCTGAAACCTTTATTATACTTTCACTGAAACAGTTACCTATATACAAATGATCTGCAATCTAAAATGCAAAAGGTGAAGTTGACGAATTCTGGCGGATTACAGATGGATACTGTGCAATTTTTCTTTGTAGCTTTTTGCCCAGTATTAAAATTGCGAAGTCATCCACCCGAAAACAGCAAGACAGAATGTCAACATGACTTCATGTTTAATGAATCTGACAGCAAGCAGTCTCATGTCAAATGTCATCCGGCTGCAGCATCATTCATTTAAAACACTTTAAGTACATTTCTTCTTTGGTTGAACTCTTGAGTCACAGAGAGCTTTGCATGGATTTGCACAGCATGACTACAGAAGCTGAAAGCAAACCATCAAAACTCCCCGTAAAACCCATATTTACAGTACACCCCCCACAAGTTAAACCCACCTGACCTGTGAACGTGTTTATTTAATATAAAAAATGTCTGTAATGTTGACAGCATTGAACACGAGCATAAAGCAAATGCAGTTGTGAATCTATAAGGGTAAAACCTTATTGTCCTCTCTGGGACAGACTGTATAATATGCAAAACGGGACCACAACACTATTGAGGTAAAAGGGAGGTGACCGACAGTACTTGAAGTGCACAAACTGCAGTAGATCTACAAGTTACTATCTGCACTGTGAGCACTTTGTTACTGCCAGGTCCAATGATATAACATGAACAGAGGATGGGACATACATTCATGCAAATCAATCAACATGTAACATTTATGATTGGTCATTCATACTTCATGACACAGACATAATTTGGCAAGGCCAGTAAAAATGACACAAACACCATCAGAGACCTCCTTTCTGTTTCCTCCTCTACATATTGTAAATTAGTCTCACATGCATTTGTTTGTATACATGAAGCATACAAACACGTCATGTATACATCGGCAACTACCGTACCCTAATGGCCTGAATATAAGACAGTGTATTTTTTTTTTTCAATGGAAATATCAAAAAATTGAGTCTTCTTATATTTAGGGACTATATTATTTGACATTCAATGTTCTTTTTACACAAATGAGTCTTGAAGAATGGGGGTCGTCTTATAAGCAGGGTCATTTTATATTAGGGACAATACAGTATTTTTATATCTATACTGTGTATTCAAGTCAGGAACATGTGAACAAATTTCTATCCCTGTTGTCGTATTATGGTGCAAAAAATAATACTTTCACCCACTTCTTTACACAAGTAAAGATCTAATGTGCATGGCAAAAAAAGTTGATTCTGAAGTTCATTTTAATCCTCCAGCCAAAAGGAGCAACCAGGGCAGTAGATATCAGAGTATTTGACTAACTACACTAGATGCACCTTAGCTGGAGGACCATGAGGTCAGAGACTGATGGAGCAGATGTCACCCTCCTCCACCCGGCCTGGACCTCCTGGAAGAAAACACAATCGATTAACATGAATATTTAACGGGATCCTTTACCCCAGATTGATTTGACATTGCTGGACGTCTGTTATGTTAAACAACAGTAAGGAAAAGTCACAAAAAAAAACTATTATGGGTGCAATTTGTAAATATTTTGTAAATACACTGGTGATAAGCATAGTGTATTTACAAAATACATAAAAAATGATAACATGCTTTGTGGATGTAAACACTAAACAGCATGGATGATGTGGGTGAGGGGTTAAGGACGAGATCCTTCCAAAAACTACAATTCGTTTTTTAAGAGTTGTTACTTATTTTAGTTTAGGTTTAGGAAATGTTTTTATTTTGAGGTTTGCACAATATGGATGCATATTGTGCAGTTTAATGCTTGTAGGTTAGACCAATATTTAGTCAGTTACTTTCTGGGTTCCAACCTCACAACTGCACATTATTTTTTAAATTTGCATAGTGAAATAATTGCATTTTCAACTCAAGTTGACCCTGATTCCACCCCCATCCCCTGCAATACCTAAACGGGTGAAAACAGGTTGATAACTTGCCTCGACCAAATCTGTTTACCGAACAGGAGACACAATATAAAACGTTAATTTCTATTTTCTACAGGTAATAACCAACGAAGTGTACATAAATAAAGTTTGACCCAGTTTATTTTAAAGCCTGGATGGGTTTTCTTTCATGTTTGAAGACGCACCCAGTCAGTCTCGCTGGTGAAAGTGGCGCCAACGTCTCGTAACGGAGCCCATCAATAAAACAATGATCCAATTTAAACGCACATCCGTTTTTAATCACGTCATTCACAATTAGACTACATATCCACCACCTTGGCAACTGGGTTTAGCCTATATTTGCCATCAAATAAAATAACCGGGGGTGGGGGAGTGATCACCTCCCTCTTATCGGCTGGATAAATGCAACCCCAATATGTTTTTGTTACAGGATGAACTTTTTATACGGGATAGAAACGCAAAATATGTAGCCATCTTGTTGGGCACTGCCTACTTGTTTTATTTTGAAACCACGTGAAAATACGTTTTCATCCAATTACTAGCTAAAATCCATTGGGGACCAAGAGATATAGAAATGGAAAGAAAGAAACCATCAATTTTCTATAGGATTTCAATGAAACAATTTAAAGCGAATCCGTGTCTACAAGACTAAGAGCGTTTGATTCCAAGAGTTGATTCCAAATACGCTTTGGAACATCACAGGTTAAATTAAAGGCTACACATGACCCGTTTGCCTTGGAGTTTTTAAGGTGGGTCATTTGAAATGAATCAACAAACATACACGCTACATCAACATCATCACAACGTTACGTACCTTTAATGCTGCTGTAATGTGTTGAATGCTCTTCAGTCTCGTGGACAGTCTCTCCCCCCCCCCCCCTTACCAACAAAAAGTTTGCTGATGCATGAAATGGTGTGAGCATCTTTTCTGCTTGTTTTTCTCTTTGTGGTGGGGGTGGGGGTTGCCATACCATAGTCCTGCGCGTAAAAGAAAAAACGCTGCAGTCTTCCTTGTTGCAGCTCTTTTAATCTTCACATTCACAAACATTCCAGAGTTGGACACACACAAGGTCGTGTTGATGTGCTGTTTTTCGGTCGCAGCAGCCCTGGGTTGGAGGTCTCCCTATCTTAAAAAAAAAACGCGTGGGACATTTTCTCGTCTCTTTCCATTGAACAGTGCGTGCATGGCCACTGAGAGCCAGAAGGCTTGTGACCTGTAACCCTTGTAAACCCTATCTCCCATTCTACTACCCCCACACCAACCCTACCCTACCACCCCCCAAGACCCCAAAGACCACAATCTGCATGGAGGTATCCCTCCGTGGTATGAGGGCAATCTTTAATCTACATGTGATTTTTTTTTTTTTTTTTTTTTTTTTTGAGTGTTGTTGTGGTTCGACCATTCGAGACTAAACATTGCGCGTGGCGTCTCGTCTTAAAGGGGAATTCCACCCATTTTCAACATTCTAATATGTCCTTAGTATACGGTGTTGATGTGGACATGATGAAAACGTCCCCCCCATTCTGTGTTCCCAAGAAATGGAGGTCTGAAGAAAACCACTAACATGACATCATCAAGATGTATTTTCAGCATGTTAATGGATTTCTTTAGACGCTTCTTTTTTTCTGAGAGCGCACAAATGTAACCTTTGTACACTCTCAGAAAAAAAAATGTTGAAAATGGGTGGAATTCCCCTTTAATTCAGCGTTGCCTTATTTGCCTTCTTTCCCCGGTTGAACTTTAACCTACTTTCCCAGAATGCATTCTCGCTGATCGGCTGCGAGGCATGTGATTGGTGGGATCAAAAGTAAAGACACTGCAGCGGATCATTTGACATCATTTTCTTTCAGCACTGGCTGGTTGGCTGTGATAGTATTCTGGAAAGATAAAGCACACATTGTTTTGTTTCTTATTTAAAAGTAGAAATACTACACAATTAATTGTGGTTATTATGTATTTAATACATTTTGGTACTCCATCCATGCTCTCCTCATCGTTTTTAAAGTTTTAACTTTTTGAGTGCTCAGATCGTCATTTTTATTTTTGCATTTTGGCTCCCTTTTTGATCTTAGTAGCACCTTATTTAAACTTTTTTATACTTCTCCACCGAGCACCTGGTTGTCCTTCTCTCTTTTGATAATTAATTGTGGTATTGATACTTTTAGAGGCAGCCTAGTTGACATTACTTGATAGGATCGAATAATACAAAGGACCCAGTGGAAACTAGTCAAGTTTCCACTGGGTCCTTTGAACCATTGTGGGATTTTTCTGCTACAAAATAAAATGAAATTCAACATTTTACTTTTTTGTGTTGTTGGTGCCCCATGTAGGCCTATGTGTTTTCTACCTCCATAATTTAAATGACCAAGTTTGAACAATCATTAGCCTCAGTCTCAAGGCTTACATCTGCACAGCGAAATGAAAGTTTTCGTATCATATAGGCCAGGGGTGTAAAACTCAGATACAGAGTGGGCCAAAATTTAAAACTGAACAAAGCCGCGGGTCAAGTTTGAACGAAACTTCTAAAGGGGAATTTCACCCATTTTCTTTCTATTTTTTTTTTTACTTTCCCAAAAATTGGGTCAGTTTTCCTAACTAGTCAGGCTTTTGTGTGCACCCCAGACAATTCCCAATGTTCCTGAAAATGATGGTGTTGCAAATTCCAATATTCCATTCCAAAGTTTTCAGGCCGTCGCGATGCCCTGATCTGTGCAAACATTGACATTTGCCTATTATAGCACCTCCAGAGACCCGTGCTCAGGTTAATCCTTACTTCTTCTACACTAAAGGTGAAATAGCTGATCTTCAATAAGTTTAGGAATCTGGTATTGCAACTGAAGTTGGTTCATCTCCATCCAAAAAGGAAAGTATGTCTTCAGCGTTCATGGAATCTATTCAGATTCCAGTCTAGGAGATTAGTTAAATCTTGCATAACATGCTTATATAATTACATTAATAACTACAATTCATACAGATAAAATGAGAAATGATGACAAAAGTGGAACAACAATCACTTCGATGCCAATATGTATGGTGAACTTGATTTTTTTTTTAAATAAAAAAGCAATATATCTCAGTTCTCAGTACCAAGCTCTAGAGTCTACTCTAGACTTTTGCATATCAGTTTAAATAAGCATCAGCCATTGAAGCTCAAGTTTAAATTACATCACTGTCAAAAACATATCATTAGATTATAAAGTAAATTGTTGGAAAAAACGCAATTTATCGAATCTCAACATAAATAAGAATCACAATATAAATTGATTCACCACCCTAAATATTTTTGTTGTATCATATTGTGAGGTAAGTGATTCCATTCCAAGCATTAGTTTGGAATGGAATCACAAAAAACAGTGAATGGACCAAAAATCAGAAATACCAGTCATCAAAAATGGTCCTAGTCAGCACATTTGGACAAATGCTATGGCCGTTTTCAGCCCAAGAGTGTGTTTTTCACACTGGGGCACTATGGGCTGGCAAGTAGACCAAGAGGCAAATCAGCCCCAAACTCTTCTCCCTCCTGGCCCCAAAACAATGGAATGCACTTCCCACTGCAATCAGAACCACAGATTCACTCCTCATCCTCTGTCACAGTCTGAAAACACACCTCTTCAGACTCCATCCCAGCCCATAGCATGCCCACTTGCAGTACATATCAGCCCATAGCACTTGCAGTACCACTTGCAAATGTTAATATGCATTGCCACGTTTTTTAGTGCTTAAACTGTAAATTGTAAAGTAAATTTAGAAAATTCTGATTAAATTTAATATGTAAATTGAACATGAATTGAACTTTTTTGGGGAGGAGGTCCCCCCCACCCACAACCCACCAACTGCGTTGACCCATCCCATCCGCCTTGTGTGGGACAACCGGCGGTCCGGGCTGGCCAGCACATCACTAGTGTCCAAGAGCCATTGTTTGAACCCCCCCGCCCCCCCTCCAGGAGCAAGATGGACAAACAGCTTTCCCAGACTAATATACCACAACAGTGTGATATTAGTCTGTCAGCCAGGCTACTAAGTAATCTCTGCCCTGCCCCCAGTGTTGCCAACTTGGCGCATTTGTCGCTATATTTAGCGCTTTTTCAGACCCCCCCCCCCAGCGCCAAAATTAGTGACAGGCGCCAGAGATAAAACCCTAATTTTTAACCATTTTTCCTCCTATGACAGTGGTTTTCAACCAGTGGTCCCCAGGCTAAATGATGGATAGTTGTAACAGATGTACAACTATCAGTTAACAGATGTAACTCTTTGAGAGCGTAAAAATGAAACCAAATGGACCCTTACGGGTCCATTTGGTTTCATTTTTACACTCTTAAGAGTTAAAATATTCATCATATGAATTAGACCAAGTCTACACAACTAGAGGATGTAGAAGATTAATGGTCATTTAATGGTCATATTTAATGGTCATATTCCCTTCCAGGCGAGCATCTAGCGCATTCTAGTGCATTTTGGAAGTGCCACTAGTGCATTTTGGATTTAGGCAGTTGGCAACACTGCCTGCCCCTCCCTTTATTAATCCATTCAGATCTGAAAGGATCAACCACAAAAACAATTCTTCCCATATTTTTTTTTATTTAATGTATGCTTTCACACGTTTACCTTTTTAAAATAATGCTTTGTACACGTATAATTCTCCGCCACAGTAAATAAAGGAAATGTGGGGTATTCAGGTTATCATTATGGAGGAAAAAAAGACGGCAAGGGTGAATATTTAAAGCACAACATTTAAAGTCCAAACAGAAATTCCTCTCAACCACCAACTTTTAAGTCTTGATCTCAACATCTAGTACTTCACTATTACAATCAATTCAATTACAATTCTGCCATCTCGTTACATTCTAGATAATTGGACATGTTAATTGAAGAAAAGTCAGTTCCAGGCTTAACAGCAGCAAAACTAGTGTTCAAAGTTTGAACACTAGGATTACACAGCAAGCTGTTTTGAGTTATTTATATATAGTTTCTTGCCATAAAGCTCTGTCCCCACTTTTCGCCCTGCAATTCATGACATTCTTAAGATTCTTTTTTTTTCCTTTTGTCCATAAATGCCAAGCCTTATGAGTAATAGGAAAAAGTCATTTTGGGGGTGAAGTACTTTAATTAATGTGAAGTTGCCACTGTATTATCTATTGTATCTCGTCACCAGAGGTAGGGTTATACATACATATCAAATGTCAGCTCAGCTAAACTAAAGTGTGCCTTCAGTTCCCCCCAGGGAATTGTCAGAGCCAGACCGATATATATATATATATATATATATATATATATATATATATATATATATATATATATATATATATATATATATATATATATATATATATATATATGTTTTAACAACATTAGTATGGGCAATTATGCAGTTTAACCACTTTCAACCTGGCATCGCTATCTATAAAGTTTTCATAATGTTAGAAAATAGCACCTCTATAAGTTAGACCAGCTATTTCACAAAATGTTTGAATATGGATTCATGTAAATTAAAATGATTGTATTTTAGTTGAAGTAAAACGTTCTGAAACAAATGAAATCAAAGTTTTGCTTAATGAATATAACATTTCTCGCAAACAATATCACTCATAGCATCAATTGATGGTCTCAGCCTCTGCAACTCTGATGTGGCATCGGTCTGGCTCCATTCCATCCTACGGTGGTGTTGATCTATCTATTTTCAACACGTGACACTGTTGTGTGATGTATATAAATTAATTCATGGACTAAAGAAATATATATATTAAAAAATAATAATCTCACGACTTTTAACATTTTATTAGGTCAAGTCCCAATCTGCAATTTGTGAAACAGTTCACCTACACAGCTCTCCTCATCAGTCTTAAGGCAGGATGTGGGGGGAAAAATGCAGTGAAAACATTTCTATAAATAAGGCTTCATACCGAGAGGAGAGGTTTCGTGATTTGCGCTTACGCACTGGGAGTGTAATGAATAAACTATGTGAAAATGACTCTGCAAATATTTCATTTCAAGCTATTAATTTGTTGATGCCTCATTCAAAAAACTGGGACTTGCATTTGTGATGAAAAATGGACCTCGTTTTGAAAATAACAATAATAATCAGGTCCCTTTATTGCCACACTGTGTGTTCTGTGGGGCCGTTTGTACACAGTGTGCAATCAAATCACAGATCGAAACTAACGTTAGCTTTCATGAAATATTCAAAACCCTTATGGAAGGAGCCTTTGAACATGCTTTCTGCTGGTAGTGTGAACAATCATATATTTCTTAAAATAACTTTATTATAAATGCAAGGCTTGACATTACCAGCCAAGTGGGGTAGGGTTAAGGTTATGCCTTAAACTTGGTCGCGCAGCATAAAAAAACCTACAAGCTCACAATGCATTGCACTGCAATTTGTTGTGAGCTGGCGAATGTGTATAAATTAAGCATAAATTAAGTGATGGATCCTATGCACAGTGGGGGAACTTTCACAGTGCACACCAAAATTTAAAAGACAATTTTGTATTGACCCTGATACTCGATTGATTTTTAATTACGGTGAACCATTTCTCAAAACAACCCTGGCTATCTATAATTATTGATTCAACAAAGTATTTCTTTAGGGCATAATACATCATACACATCACTACTGCTACTGCTCACTGTGAAAATGTTCAGAATCAAGTAAAATTAGAATTTTACCCAATAATTATAATTGGTGAGCTGAATGAAAGAGTGGTGGACAATTTTACCAGCCTGCATCTGCATCTAAACACTTAAACTCTATTGTGCCCATGCTGGAGTTGACCCCTATTTTGAAGCTAAACTACAAGCGTTGCAAGCTTGTACATCGGCTATTTTCCAGATATTTGGTGTAATGGAAATACTACAGGTTCTGGTATACAGCCGTGCGGGACCCTGGTTTAAGTGGCTACGTTTATTGTATTTCACAGTATCTGTTAGTAATTCAACATGAGTCACATTCTTGAAGCATTATTTCAGGAATTGTTTTGGGAAATTCAAATAGTGTTTGGACATGAGGTTTTCAGTCTCAAATCAGTTTGACAAACATGGTATGTACAAACACCAGAAAAGGATCCCAAATGCTTACATGGAGCCAGGGAAAACCCTGAAAACAAGATTGTGGATATTTGGTTTCATGACAAAAGGTTAAATAAAAACCAAATTGTGACATTGGTTAGCATATTTTAGATTCAGTCAAGTTTATCCCCATATCCAACATGTATTGGCAAGCACTTTAAACCATGGCGTCACATTTAACCACTTCATCCCTATACATTAAACGAATAGCGCAAATAGCCGATTTACAAACACCAATTATAACATATTGTAATGTGATGAATTTCTGAAAATGTTAGATAATCTTTAAAGATTTCATTACCTAATTTGCCAATAATTACATGCCCAACATAAGGGTAAAAGTGGTTAAAAGTATATTGTAATTATAATTTATCAGGCTATTATCCCCAACAGAACTGACTCTGAAAGACCAGTGCTACAACTGGGTCTTGAAATGCATATTCTCTGATCTCATGTTGACTTTGGAATTTCACAGGATCATTACAATCTACTTTATCTAAGTAAGGCAACATTCATTTATAAAAAGGGTGCCATGCTTAAATTCATTATGAATTAAGACCCGTTTACACTAGTTGCATGTAATGTCCTGCACCAAAAAATACACTGAGTTTGTACAGTAGATCGGCTCTTTTTGGTGTGAAACACGACTCACAACTAGGTATAAATCAGGCATAACATTGACGGCACCAAAACAAAAAATACATTTAGTTTAAAAGTCTAGTTTTCCAGAGTGAAAACCAGGTCCCCATCCCTGTTGAAGTTAGAACACAAACATTAAATACAGGCATGCATACCAACCACCACGCAATCCCCAAATATATTCTGTCAAGGAAAGAAAACTAAACAATACACAGCACTTACAAACTCAAAAAAGCCCATGAGGTATATACTAGGAAACTGTGCAAACAGACAACATAGTTCTTGAAATCTGTCACATGGGTTTTGAATTGACAGTTACAAGTAAGGCAACGTGCTACTGTTCTCAATGGAATCCTGCTGTTCAACCGACCGACGAGAAGTGAAATCAACTCCAATACAAAATCATCCAACAGCCAAGACTACTTTCTGTTTCAAGCTGTTACTTTGAAAATGTTATCTGGTATTTAGCCGTGTTTGCGATGGCCTACACTACTGTATATACCAGACCACCAAAAAATAAAAGAAATGTAACAATCTGCAGTGCGTTGTTATTCATCTCAAGAGATATGTATTATTATAACAGTGTTTCTAAAGCAGATGGCTGGGAATCCAAAAGTGGGTGGCAACAAGTGAGAAGTATCACATGAATTGAATAGAATATATTATCAATATATATATAATTTTGATCAGACTTCAAAATATGATTCCCAGTATGAAACCGCTTTAGAACCAATCTTTTCAAATTTAGATGCAGTATTTTGTGTGGATAAAATTTAGTGTTTCCAATCGGATCAATCAATATATGCAGCGTGACCATGGTATGACGTGCAGAATCAATCAGAATATGCTGCATGGTGAGCAAGCTACGACACCCTGCAGCGGTATCTGATGCCGTGCTGCTATTTCCATCCTGTGCAGCTGTCTGGTCGCAGTACAAATAAAAGCCAGTCATTCATTGATTGCTCTTCTCTTCCTGTCACAGCGAATTCATCACAGCTGCAACAAGATCACTAATAACCTCTGGAACAATCAGTGTCACCTTTGCATACACACCAAAGGACTGCTAACCAGCTTAACCAGCAAACATTTCCATCAGCTAACCTGGCTATCTATCTTGTACTACGGTCATACCATTGCCGCCATGCAGATACCTTGCATCTGCATTTGATGTTTTTAGTATAGATACTGTATTTTCATTAACAGATCCAATTTTGCAAGTTTAATCTACAAGCTCACAAGCTGCTATTTAACTAATTAAAATTATTAAAAGATTTTGACTAAACAATAACTACTTTAGGGATCAAATGGACCAAAGGCTGTTTTCCATTACCTGGAAATGCTGACGTTTGGATGTACAAGGTTTCGGCCCAACAGTGGCGATAATAAGTTACCTAATGGTCAGGAAAGTCAGAATATAACTTACAATTGACCATATTCACATGGCGTCTAATTTGCTTAAGAGCAAAATCTACGGTTAGTGAATATGGTTAGTAAGGTGACAAACCAGTGCTATGAAATTAGTATGAAAAAAAAAAAAAAGTTAGATTTCAAACTGTTAACCATAAAACTACAATAGCAAAAAAAAAAAAAAACTTCTCTAAAATATTGACATCTTTCTGAAAAAGGCTTGTCGGTCCACTTAAGGAGTCCCTGCTGGGTGTTTCTGGGGGTGGTAAATAATCAGAAACCTGCTTATCTAGGGATAACACTTTTACATGATATCCCACATAAAAAGCTATGACTATTCTCATTTCACTAAAGAGCACAAAGGATTAAATAACAGTGTTTGGCCCACTAATGCTTAATTCATACTCCATTATACCATGAAGCATAAACCAGGCTTAATTGCTTCACCCACAAGAAATCCCCCCTCACTTCCACACCAAGGGAAAAAAGATGGAAGTTTCTTTGTCTTTTTTAAGAGATTTTTTTTAAGTAATAAAAGGATGCTAGTGGAAGCTCTGTGGAGGCTCTAGGGCTCTCTACCTGACGAAGCAGTGACCTGTGAGTCCTTTAGGCCTCCTCTGGTGCTGTGGGGCGCTTCAGGTCACGGATCTGCTTTATCAGGTAGTTCTTCTCGTCGCAGAACTGCTCGTCTTCAGACCGATCCGTCTGGAAGTGGCTCAAGAACTCCACCAGCTTGGTCTGGTTCTTCAGCAGGATGTCTAGCACAGGCTGGGTCTTATTGGGGTTGGCCACAAATACCTGCAGGAGTTGCAAGAGATGATATACGGTGTACTTTTTGGTTTTTAAGCTCATATTGGCCTGGCTTGCACCCGAATGTCCCGAATACATTAGCGGCCTGGTTTCTGGACATCCACAAGATTCCAGGGTAATCAGGTTGACGTCCCAAAAGCCTCGTTTCCCCTCAAACAAGCCTAAAAACCCAAACGGTGACAGTAATTCACCTTTTGGGTTCAGTAATTGCCACCAAACTCTGGAATAGTCTCCCTCTACACGTCAAGTCCAATCCCACCATCGAAGTTTCAAATCCCTAACTGAAACTATTTTTTTTGTTTGTTTGTTTGTTTGTTTTTTTTACCCCAGAGGCTCACTGGGGAAAGGGATGAAGTCCTTATATGTAAAGAAGAAAAAAATACTAATAAAGTGAAATCAGCTGAAATCACAGTATACCTTTAACTCTTACTTTAACTCTGTAAAAATGAAAGAATACAAAGGCTTGCAAAGGTATTTACCACCTTGAACTTTGTGATCTTTTCCCACATTTCAGGCTTCAAACTCAAAGATATAAAATTGCATTTTTGTGTGAAGAATCAACAAGTGGGGCACAATCATGAAGTGGAACAAAATTGGATTTTTCAAACTTTTTTTAACAAATAAAAAAAGATTGGGCATGCAAAATTATTCAGCCCCCTTAAGTTAATACTTTGTTGTGCCACTTTTTTTCTGCAAACACAGCTGTAAGTCGCTTGGGGTATGTCTCCATCCGTTTAGCATATTGAGAGAGAGATATTTTTGCAAAACGTGTGTGTACATCAATTTAACAAAGGTGCAGACAATCAGTAATCGTCAGAGAGTGAGCAACGTTTGCGCTACTGTACACTGAATTGGATGCGGCCCCAGACTCTTTTTTTTTTTTTAAATCACTGGAAATAAATAGGGTGTTTAGGGTGTTTTGAACAGCATGCAGAATGGTGACAAATTTGGCCTACAGTATAAGCAACAGCTGTATCATAAAAAAAGGTACAACCTATGGGTTCACCATGGAACTAATCTAAAATTATATATGTTGTGGTTCTCCATGGTTTGTGCAGTGTTCATGATTTGTGCATAATGTCTCTCCTGCAAACTTTGAAAGCCAATCGTAATGGAATGGAATCTGAAAAATCTGACTGCTACATCTTGAACATGTGAGCACAGTGTTTTGAGGAAAAAGAAAAGTCGGAAATGGGCGTGGAGTTTGGTATTCAGCCACCATGTGGGTGACAAAATAGTCTTTGAAAAAAAAGGAAATATTATTAGTGGATGGAGATTCTTCTTTGGCCTACTGAGAGTAAGCTCGCACTAGAGATGAACCGTTTACAGACACATTAACCTGCACACTGACATGGGTAGACAGGAAAAACAAGTCTCCGACCTTCGTCTGTCCTGTGACAACCATAAATTGAATTATTAGTATGACAGTATGACATTAGGGTTGATAGGACCAATCAAGCCTAACCCTAATGAATGAGGTTTAGGCTCACTGCTCATGTTAACATGTTGAAGTCTGACCACCAAAATCAATCATGTTGCAGATTAACCTAGGTGTAATAAGTTGTCGCCTTGTTTTGTGGTAGAGTATATCACACCAACAGCGTCATTGTCATCATCAATAGCTGATCAATCAATCACTACAGGGGCCCAGTGTGCAAATGTGAAAAAAGGTTTACCACCAGAGGCATTTCTTGAAATAAAATTCTTGGAAATGCAGGTTCTAAACAGATTCCAGACTAATATCTACTCAGTGATATTAGTCTGGGCTTGCCATGCCCCACCCGCTGTGCAATACCCTTGTTGTTATCTGATGTACTTGTTGTACCAGTCATCTCATCAGCTACAAGCGCATTGCATTTTACTTTGTGCTGCCACTTTGTTCACCACAGCTCTCGTAATTTCAGTTCTGCGTCCTCATGGGGATTATTGTTATGAGACTAAGCTTAATGCCAGTATCATTCTTTATTGATTTGCCGCTCCCTTCTGATTGTCCAAGTGCAGAATTAACACTTGATACCATTTCCTATCGTTTTTTTTTTCAATATTACATTGTTGTAATTGCATTCTGTTATATCTCCACTGCATGGAAGTTTCCACTGGTGCTTGGGTCTAGTGCTGGTTTATAATGTAAATAAGACTAGTGGTGCTCTCCCAGTCTAACATGGTGGTTTGTTAGAAGGGTGTAGTGTGGATGCTACATGCTTCATTACCAACATAGCTCTGTAATATGTATTATGAAACCACATTGGGTGACCACCAGACACTTCAAGGTGTGTTCAACTACAACAAAACATGGCAATGAACTTGATCAAACATACATGCAGTTCATATTTGTCTTTTGAAAAGGATAGGGAAAAAAATCACTAAACGACTTGGACACAAAATACTCATGAAACTCAACATGAAAGGTAATCATGATGAGCATAATTTCTGGGTCAAATGTCTCTGTAGCAGATGTCGAATGGCCTGTGCACTGATTGGTAGTGATGGAAAAAATACACTATGGCAGATGTGACAATTTTTTGCCGACTTTTTCATGAGAGCTTCGAGATGAGAAAGTAAGAAAAAGAAGGGCTGTACACAGCAGTACAGGGAGACCATCTCATTAGGACGTGCATCCAAATAACGCAAAGATTATAACTAATAGTATGTTCACCTTAAATAGTACAGTCAAATTTCAGTCCAACGTATTTTTCCCTATATATAAAATATCTTTGGAGAAAATTCCTGACATACAAGCTCACAACAAAATTATGTTGCTACGCATTTGGAGCTTGGCGATTAGTTATTTCTGCTGAATGTTTGGCCCAGACTAGAGGCGGCAAGATAAGCTTTTTTTTAAAGGTGATATTATGCTTTACTCACCTTGAAAACGTGGAAGGCTTCAAACTGGATGTTCCGGCTGTTGTCTCGGAGTAGATTCATCATGAGTTTTAGGTTTTCTGCTTTGCTGATGTACCTGGTCATCACTGTGAAGTTGTGTCTATCCAGCAGGAGCTCTCCCAGCAGCTGAAAGATATACAGCTTGGTTTACATGCTGGTATGACTCAACCAGCTAACGTGCAGCTGACCACATTAAATCGTGGGGGTTCATCTGTTTGACTCCAGACCTGTGTAGTATCATGTCACAACGATGTAGTTAGCTTTGCATAAACACACTCAAACTCACACATCAAAATCAAATCGATGTGTCCATGGGACGCACAGTGCACCCCCCACCCCACAATCATATTATGCGTTATAATGGGTTTTCAAATCAGAGAAACAAACAAAACAAGGTAAATTAGCATATGTGCATGTGCCAGATTGGTAACAAATATCATTTGACCAGTAGGCTTGCTTGGTAACACAGGGTGAATGCCCAAATTTTGAAATTAACAAAGACCGAAGAGGCTATAGCCAAACAGACACAGAGCATGGGAAGAAAGATTTACACTTTCTTATATATAGCAATTGAGACTGATAAAGAATTCGCATGGGACCTAATGCTACATTTATTTAGACAGCTGCATGACTCATACAGTACCTTCAGAGACTGTCGCTTGGTAACATAGTTGTCAGAATGCAAAAGCTTCTCATATTCTGTTAAAACCTGAAACAAATGTACACAAAGATATTAAAATTATTACTTCTTCTCCAGTGTTGTTGTTATGCTGTAAGCTTCCGTGCCCCCCCAAAAAATAAATAAATAAAAAAAAAAATAAAATATATATATCGCTCACCCTGTCGTAGTTGGTCTCCAAGAAATCTGCACACATAATCTTGTGTCTTGTGAGAAGATCCTTATAATGCAGAACAGAAGCCAATTAGTGTTGAATTTAGTTAATTTGGAACTGCCAGGGAATTAGGGCTGAGACATATTGATGATTATAAAATCGATGTTGTGATAGATATTGAGAGATATTGTCTGGGATTTGGTTATCTTAGCAATTTCATGATATGGCATTGTTATTGGCAGTGTTTGTCTTTTCCTAAGCACTGATATACAGACACGGCCAATCTACCATCTCAAAACATGTGTTGAGCTTGTTGATCTGACTTTTTTTGAAAATGTATAAAAAAAATAGTTAGTGCAAGAGATATTTGGTCAACAAATAATCCGATATTTGATTTTGTTCATATCGTCCAGCCCTAAGTGGAAATCAAGCTGGAGAAAGAGAGAAATACCTTGAAGGAAGCAAAAGCATCTGAGGCAATGTCAAACGTTGACAATTCCACAAAACGAAAGAAGCGGTAGAAATCTTCAGAGAAGAGCACCGTCCTTGCCAACGGCTCGTGCCGCAGACATTCTCTTAGCATCATCCCACAGTTGAGGGCCACCTCTGCACTCTCGTACCTGTTGCACATTATACATTGTCATATTGTCTGACCCATATACTTTTACAAGTACTGTTGTACTTTGGCAGAACCTTCAGGTTATGTAGGCACTAGGCAGCAACCTGGGCGTGATTGACATTATCTAACCTTAATAGTTAGCTCTCAATCACAACAAATGGATAAGTGAGCAAAATTGGACTCCAGTAGGTGAAATGTCATATAGACTTTTTTTTTTTACACATCAGAATTCACTTAATGTCAATAGATCCAATTAACTCTAGCTCCTGTCTGATGCGTGTCAGAAGGCAGTCAAGGCACATACCCTTGTAGAAGCATGAAGAGTATCTGGGGGTGTGAGGAGATGTATTCCACGGTGGGGGTGCGAGTACCGATCTGACGTCGCACAATGTTGCTGAAAAGATGCACCACATCTTTCTTTCCCTGTGAAAAGATTACATGTCTTAGAGCAGTGATTCTTAATGTCAAATAACGGCAGTTTTATATGCTTTAGCCCATGGACCGTGCAACCATTAAATACCACAATTTAATCTCTAACCCCAATTTGCACTGTAAAATCTTCCAGTTTAATTTAACTCTGAAAATGTATAAATGGCACCATTAAGGACCCATTTGAACCTTCAGAGCCAAAAGGGTAACTTTGGAGCAAAATTTATGTCTAGAAATTGTGTACTAGAATAAGATAACGTTCGCTCTGTGTTGGGGTTAAGTGTTTCAATCACACATGCCCACATAACTTAGCCTTGATTTCTAGGCTTACCTAGAAAAAGGAAAGCCTGGGCACAACTAAGACAAAAGCGGAAAGTGCCCGTTGAAACTTCTGTCAGATGCATTTCTCCCGGATATGCTATTTTACAGCGCTTGTTTCATTTGTGAGAATGTAAACTGATTTGTAATAGGGTTACTAGCATCAACGTCAATTCCTTAGGCAGTATAGTTCCACCTAAATACCGCAATTTCCACTGATCTACTGTACAGCCTATGTCACACCCAGCGTCCATATAACCCTGCAAAGCACTGTCCGAAACAAATCAATACTTTCACAGGCTTAACAATTTTGTCCCAGGGACATTGTACATGCTCCCCACCTCAAAATCAATCTTTTGCAGATTTGCGATCAGGGCTATTAGGAGGTTGGTGTTGTACAGCTCCTGTGCGAGTTGAGCCACCGCTTCAGTCTGGGGTTCCTTGTCACCTGTCCCACACAGGACCTCTTTCAGGGAAGAGAGGTTCTTTGAGACCTCCTCTGCAACCTTCGGATAATAAAAACAGTCTGTGTCAGAGGCCATTAGTGAGGTTAAGCGGCCACAGATACCCATAAAGTCATCATTACTAACCTTTTCACACTTTTTGCTCTCTGCAGCATCCAGCTTTTCCATGTAAGCAACATTCTCCTTCAAACTCTTGACTATTTCGGCTGGGCTCTTCTGAGACTTTCCAAAGGGAAAAGGCATGATGGAAGCAGGGGAAACGGAGTCTAATCCCAGACGAAAGCAAGGAGAGTGTGTCAGCTGCAATATATAATTAAACCATTCAAGCTTCCTGACATTTTAAAGACCGGAACTGACTGACTGACAAGCATGCACTTGCAAATACACAGAGTCAGGTTGATTCTATCCATTTGAAATGCAGTGCTACATAATAGCTTAATGGTATTACTATAATAAATGGTAAACTGATTTCTCATTTAATATTAAGGGTTGGCAAACAAAGCATGCCCTTGTTATGAAACAAACAGCACCAGGACACATGCAGAGAGAACTGTATGTGTGTGTGTGTGTGTGTGTGTGTGTGTGTGTGTGTGTGTGTGTGTGTGTGTGTGTGTGTGTGTGTGTGTGTGTGTGTACTATATTATACTCACACACACAAGTTGTTGACATTTTAGGAAGACATATATACAAGTTGAATTTTTACTAAGTGAACGGCATCATTTCTCCCTTAATGGTTTCTTTCAATGGTTTTATTGTTTTTTGGTTGATGATTGGACACATTGGTTGATGATAGTGATGTTGTTGATTGAATTTAAAAAGTTCACCGTGTGCTTCTGAGTTAGCTACTGAGGGGGGGAAAAGCAACCTAAACAAAGTTAAGTTTAATTTCGTAGGTAAGCTTGTTTGTTAGGAACAACTTTGTATACAGAAGCGGAAACACACAGCAATACAACAATGACTGCTGTTAAATCTAATGAAAACTGCCGGACATTAAAAGACTTACCAAAAAGAAGCTGTAGGTTTTGAACTTGAAGGAGGCTTGGTGGCTAAAGGTTAGCTAATGCTAATGTCAGCTTGCAACTCAACTCCGCCGTCTCTCTCTCTCCCCGTGGAGAAACGCCCCGACTGAAGATAATAACTCTCAACAATTTAAAAACATGTGGTTTAATGTTTATATAAAGTACTAAAAACTTGACGTGTGGTTAATTAATCTCTCTCCAACAACTCGTCCCGTCGCCAACAAACTGGCTAACTGGCTAAAGTTGTGTTGCGAGGAGAGAACTTCATTTCCCTGTTCTGTTCTGCTCTGCTCTCTGCTCTGCCTGTCTGTCTGTCTGTCTGTCTGTCTGTCTGTCTGTCTGTCTGTCTGTCTGTCTGTCTGTCTGTCTGTCTGTCTGTCTGTCTGTCTGTCTGTCTGTCTGTCTGTCTGTCTCTCCGTTTCTCCAGCTCGACATGGGGTAATTTAAACCTGAATATGGTCTTCACTTGGGGTAATTTTAACCTTATTCTAACCAATCTTTAAACACTGCACGGGATCATTTTATTATAGATCCATTCAGTGTTTCTCTGCTCTCTCTCTCTCTCACACTCTCACACACGCACACACACACACACACACACACACACACACACACACACACACACACACACACACACACACACACACACACACACAGACATACTATTAAAACATACAGATGTATATGCTATTTGGAAACAGCGTGCGCGCGCGCGCGTGCGTGCGTGTGTGTGTGTGTGTGTGTGTGTGTGTGTGTGTGTGTGTGTGTGTGTGTGTGTGTGTGTGTGTGTGTGTGTGTGTGTGTGTGTGTGTGTATTTGCACACATATACCTGTATAGAATAGAGTGCTGGGCAACATGCAGTGAGCCCTGGGGTGATGGAGTCAAAATAAATTATTAAAAAATATTAAATAGGCAGGATGAGCTTTCCCCCCCTTCACACACACACACACACACACACACACACACACACACACACACACACACACACACACACACACACACACACACACACACACACACACACACTGAATGATCCTTTAATCGTGGCATTCTCACAATAGCCAAATGTTAGACAAATTCTGTTTCATTTCTTTGAGTTATTGATAGAAGACAACAGATCAGTTCACTGTGTTTTATGGTTGTAATATCTTGGTTCATTGTTGTTTACCATTGTAATATTGGATTAAGTCTTTATTCCCCAAATAGTTTTTTTTAAACATAATAGTTTAAAATATAAACTTTAATAAGAATGTACAGTATGTAAATATGAACCTATGTGAGAACAAAATAAGAGCCTGAATTGTAGCCACAATTCTGTATTTATATGTCATGGTGGTGGCAACATATATCTTAAATCTTCTAAAGTAAATAAATAAACAAACATAAGGCAAATACTAATATTAATCCTTAAATGTTAACCCACCCAGGCCTGGGGGCTTTGCCTCAACATTCCCCACGTTGCAAAAAGCAGAAGACCACTTGGACTCTTTAAAAATAACGTTTTAAATTAATGTATAACACAAAATACAGAAATAAATATTTTTAAAGATTTTGTTTGTTTGTTTGTCAGTGGAACTAAAGCATTATGAACACAGCCTTTGGCAACGTCACCCGAAAGCTACGCAGTCTGACACGCTGCATCAACTGAAAAAAGTGGCCACAAAATAATCGGAACTTGTTGGATTTTGCCTTCAAAGTTAAAGTATTTGCATAAACTCACTTAAAGGAGCACTTCACCACTTTTCAACCTATCTTCATATAATGGGTCCTCACTAATAATCATGATAAAATGCCACCATTTTTGTCTGCTCAGTGCTCAGTCTGTGACTGTGACCAGTTCAGAAACCCTTCCACCTGTAACATTCATCACTCACTCACAGCAGCCAATATCAATGTGATGTCATGAAATCTACAGGTGAGGCCTGAGTGGACAGTCCACTGTGAACCAACAGGTTCACAGGTTCACAGTCCATCACTGAGGCTCTGGACTTTGACTTGTGCTTTGAACTGACCTGAACACTTGAACTCTCTCACTTTTCACATATAGGCCTATATTTATTCATTATCCAATGCATTATGTTGTTTTTGTCTTGCCCGTTTTTTTGCACTTGTAATTTTGTAACTGCACTCTGCTGACCACCAAACCAAATCCTCAACATGTTTACATAGGCTATGTCATGGCAATAAAGGCTTCTGACTTGAGAGCCTTTTGTGGTGGTTCTGCAGCAGTTACACACACACACACACACACACACACACACACACACACACACACACACACACACACACACACACACACACACACACACACACACACACACACACACACACACACACACACCAGAGACATGGTGCATTTATTGTAAATTGTTATTAATATACAGTATATTTAGAATTGTTAAAACATTTAAAAAGGTTAAAAATGAGCTCTGTGTCTGAACTGCATTCGTTTTGGGACGTTGGGACGAATGGGACGTGCACATGGGAAGATCCAATGAATTTGGTATTCTGATATCTCTAAGTAGAAACGTTTTTGACACTGGTTGCTTCCTGAGCCCCCCACCATAAAATAATGGCTAGTAAATGATATTTATAACATGGGACAGATCGCTTTCTCTCTCACTGCAAAAGGAGATTTTTTGTAGATTGTTTCGATCTAACTGTGTGAATATACCGGTATACAGTATTATTATGTGACAGATACCAGATTGTGTAGAGGCAAGAGTTGAATGAGTCAGAATGACTGAAATTCTGTCTTACCCATATGACTCTTTATTTTTTTAATTGTTTTTATTTTAATTATTACTTATTAGGCTATATTTTTTCTTTTTCAGGGCGGTCGAATATGACGAATAAAATACTAGGCTGTTTGAAAAGTGTATGAAAAGTGCATGTTTGTTGATGTCCTTAAGAAAAACAACAACAACGAAAAACTAATAAAACAAAACCAACAAAAAAGCTTTGAACATCATTCACACTATTAGGTCTTATTTTGAAGTCCATAAGCGGAAGTTCTATTTGTACGCGTGGTGGTTCCTTTGACAGGAATTAGAAACGAAACATAACACAGCAAGCAGTTCTTAGAAAGGATCGGAAAAGAAAACTCACTGAGGCCAGAGCAACACTTTTTACCTCCACATCGTAACCCCTGGCCTGATAATACACATTATTTACCAGGTAAGGTGTTAAAATACGTGACTTCTATTGGACAACATAGCTGGTGTGTTCTACGGCCTATTGTTGTGTTTTAAGGCCATATCGCCTCCATGCATCACGTATCAATGTAAATGTATTGGCGCTCTCTGGGCTTGTCATTGTCATTTACTACAATTTAAAGGGAAATATTCATATTCGATCTGAATATTAATCCCTACTCCGCTTTCATAGGACAATACTTCGTCGTGTTTGGCCTTTATATAAAAAAAAAGAAACCCCACGTACTGTGAATTAGGCCTTCATATACCGATCTTTAGATGTTTGATGCGCATGAAGTGCAAAATAGTAGATAGCGATCCTCGGTGGAACGCACACACCCCCTTTAATTCAAAACTTTTCACAAGAACACGTTTATAAGTAGGCTATTCTTTTGTAGCGGTTCTAAAATGTTGTGTGAGACACGTGGTCATCATTTATTGCACGATGGCGGGTAGTAGGGGACATTTTGGCGGTCAAGAATGTGTTGAAAACACTGTTGTTTTGGATTGTTTATAAGGTAGGTAATAAATGTGTTAGATGCAGCCCCGTTGAGCTGCCGTTTCTTGTGTCGCCCGGTGTTACAGTTCGTCGTCAGACCAAGTTATCTCCAGACGGCGTCAGTCGTCACCGTAGAGACGGCAGATGTTGCTTCAAGCCCCATATAGCGTAGTCGTCCGCGATAGTGCCTTTTTCATTTACCCTCTTTTTTCGAACAAAATCCTAAACACTTTGCCGTTCATTACCGATGCGATCCCTGTCTGAAGTGTTGGGCAGGCCTTGTGTGGACCTAATAGCTACTCGTGTTGTTGTTGTTGTGGACTGAGAAACAGGAAGAGCTAGACCAGAGACAGACAACCCATTCCTCTCTCTCTTAAAATAATCACATCATCTGTAAGAATAAAGGCAACTATTCACCATTTGGCATATATGAGCGTGTCACGTGACCATGTAACCCTGCATGCATTGCATGAAAATAAACGCACCGATGAACGAACTAACAAATAAATAAATAAATAAATCTCCGTCGGGATTCGAACACTGCCCAAAGGATAAGCCCACAGGTCTACAGCGTAGACCGCTACGCCATCGATGGCGCAATATCGTTGCCTCGTAATCACTTCATACAGTACATAGAACCTGACAACCGATTTTCTTTTTTGGTCAGGTTAGATCAAGTTCAGACATCATTCACCACATTGCTTTGCTTAAATATAGCCGTTTAATCCCGGTTTGTTACTAAATCAACTCTCACCATCATGACCTAAAGTCACTCAGAGTCATGGCTACTCAGAAATTGGAAGTATATGAAGCATTATATGTAGATAAACAGTTCGTTGATAACCTGGCCTCAATATCTCATAGATAAAAAATAATGGAAAACCACATACACCAAACACATCAACCCAAATTAATCCATAACGAATGAACTAAATGCATTAATAAATTGAATGATTCATTGGTTGAGCAATTGATCGATCAATTGATTGATTAATATGCACAGTATGTAGAATAAGTAGGCCTACACTTCTTTTCTTTATTTCAGAGCAGTGCCAACTGTTCCCATGTCCGTGTCTGTACTGTGAGATCAATTAGACCTTTATAGCTCACACCATTACTTAAGAGTGTGCACTGTAGCTGGGCCCATCAAGGTCACAGAGATACTGAGTTTTCTATATAGTGTCTGAAAAAGAATCAGAACTTTCCAGGGCAGACATGACAGTGCTGGACCTATAGCTTCCATCGAGGGGTCACCCTAAAGAACTGATATAGTGCAAATCTTGGTCCGCAATATAGCAGGTCGCATAAGCTTTTAATCATGTTCATTTGCTGTTCATATTCATATCATGAAAGGGAAGCCCCATTTTGTAATCAATACTGTATGTTAAATGTCCTACAGAAGTTATAAATTACAGACTTTTATTGGACTGGAGATGTGAGATGAATCTCTCTCTCTCACCAACTGGGAGTACATCAAGCAACAACAAACACACTACTACTACTACTATTAATAAGGGTAATAATAATAATAATAAGGGTAATAATAATAATAATAATAATAATAATAATAATAATAATAATAATAATAATAATAATAATAATAATAATAATAAAACAGTAGCTCTACACCATTGGGGTCAAAATGGATGAATGGATGGATTCATGTATGTCAGGCTTTGGGGCCAAAACTGGCTGCTCCTAAATTCGGGCCATATGTTTTGTTTAAAAAACCATGTTCCTTTGTGGACTTTCCTTCTTTTTTTTTTAAAAAAAGGAACTTCTTTTCAGTTTGGGGATTATTTGTCTAAGAAGAGTGCTCCTCAGTTTGGGGCTTATCTTCATGCACTGAAGCATGAGCTCAGTTCAGGTGGGCCAGCCACGGTCTTTATTTGATTTATTTACTTAAAAGAAAGAATGCTCACTCCTCATACATTGAAGGAAGCATGAACTCAGTTCAGGGCTCTTATAGGTTGGCAGAGGGAGCATAGTGCCCAGGATTATAGTGTAAGCGATGGGCACTGGGTGTAAAAGGTGCTGTAGGATAAAATAAAAAGATGATGTCTTGTTGCTCTTGACTTAGTAAATCAGGATGACAAAATAATCTACACACTAAAATATGGAATGAGTGAACCCCTTGTAACGTTTGTAGAAGTATGCAAGGTCATCCTAGACTGAGGAAATCAATGGATTCAACATTGATTCAACGTTGAATCAATGGATTTTGCTATCTGGGGTTTTACTGCAAAATGTCTAATTTATAAATTTAACCCTGCCAAAATCTATTAGGGTGCACGTCTACAGTGTCACCTGCAGTGACAGCTGTCAACATGGACAGGAAAGGTTAGAAACCAATAGGCTATAGAGGAGCGCTGCACCAAAACTGCAGTGTAGGCTACAGTTGTATGATTGCAACTGCTGTCCTGAAATGATCAGTGTGTACACTTTTGATGTACAGTAGCCCATGTGGTCATTTGTTACACACTGTAGAATAAAGAACAGTGGGCAAGGCAAACATGTAATTTTTGTGTACTATGTATGCTGTGTGCCAAATAAAATAACTTGGTTTTAAATAATGTGGTTGGCTGATTAACTCGTCTTCTTTATTGTGTTGTGTCTGTGAGGTATCATCTGTTTCATATACTTCCAATTTCTGAGTAGCCTGTGACTCTGAGTGACTTTAGGTCATGATGGTGAGAGTTGATTTAGTAACAAACCGGGATTAAACGGCTATATTTAAGCAAAGCAATGTGGTGAATGATGTCTGAACTTGATCTAACCTGACCAAAAAAGAAAATCGGTTGTCAGGTTCTATGTACTGTATGAAGTGATTACGAGGCAACGATGTTGCGCCTTCGATGGCGTAGCGGTCTACGCTGTAGACCTGTGGGCTTATCCTTTGGGCAGTGTTCGAATCCCGACGGAGATTTATTTATTTGTTAGTTCGTTCATCGGTGCGTTTATTTTCATGCAATGCATGCAGGGTTACATGGTCACGTGACACGCTCATATATGCCAAATGGTGAATAGTTGCCTTTATTCTTACAGATGATGTGATTATTTTAAGAGAGAGAGGAATGGGTTGTCTGTCTCTGGTCTAGTTCTTCCTGTTTCTCAGTCCACAACAACAACAACAACACGAGTAGCTATTAGGTCCACACAAGGCCTGCCCAACACTTCAGACAGGGATCGCATCGGTAATGAACGGCAAAGTGTTTAGGATTTTGTTCGAAAAAAGAGGGTAAATGAAAAAGGCACTATCGCGGACGACTACGCTATATGGGGCTTGAAGCAACATCTGCCGTCTCTACGGTGACGACTGACGCCGTCTGGAGATAACTTGGTCTGACGACGAACTGTAACACCGGCCGCCACTCGCCGCAATGAGACGCTGCTGCTGCTGCTGCCACCACAATGACACAATGAATGTAAGCGTCACAGCTCAATGAATGCTGTTCTACTGTCATTAAAAAAAGACATCCCGATCCTTTGTGGATGATTTCAAATTGGTATATTTGAGACTTTGATCTGATGTCCATTTTTAGTTTAGTGTGCATATTTTAACGTGTATGTAACACCAAACTAGACTTGCCATATTCATTCTCTACAAACTAAATACACTAATAATAATGATGATGATGATGATGATAATAATAAACAATCCAAGTTATAGAACATATTTTGCAGACCTGTGTGAATTCGCAAACAGTGACAGTGGCGATACGGTAATGTTATTGTAAATGGCCATCATCACCTAGTTCTGGTCCATAGCTCTATTGCATTCATAATGAAAGCATTAGAGCTATTAACCATAGCTCCAATACGCTTTCATTATGAAGTAATATAGCTTTGGTCCATAACGGACAGAGCTAGCCAATCAACTATTTACACATATTAACCTCTGGAAGGCCTGAAAGATCATATTGAGTATAGTGAAGAATATATGTTAAGCCATAAAGGTGTTTATCAGGGGTTGACACTAACACTTGCCCGCTTGCCCGGGGGCGGGGCAAGTAAAAAAAAATGGTGGGGCAAGTGAAGACTGCTACCTGGTTGCCCGATCGGGCAAGTGTGCAACTTAGTGCACTATAACACAACACAAGATAAATTTGTCTTGAAGGCAGTCATTGCACTCTACCTCTGTGTCTTTCCCTGCTTTCTAGATATCCACAATTCCAGGCTGGATTTGGGAAACAAAACAGGCAAATTAACATACACATCAAAATGACCATTAATCTTCTACAGTGTAGACCTGGGCTAATTAAGATGATGAATTTTAACTCTTGAGAGTGTAAAAATGAAACCAAATGGACCCGCAAGGGTCCATTTGGTTTCATTTTTACGTTCTCAAGAGTTGCACCTGGAACCTGGGGGGCAAGTGACCATGACCTGAGGGCAAGTAGAACCTGACTTGCACTTGCCCGATGGGCAAGTGCCTCAGAGACCTTAGTGTCAACCCCTGTTTATGCTTCTGTCTGTATTAGTAGTTTATTGGCACAGTGTAGCCTAGGCTACTGCAGTGGTTCCCAAACTGTTTCATGCCAAGGACCGCCAGATTGGCATTGTCTTGCCTGGAGATCCTATACACCAAGGACCCCCATAAGATACGATTTTTACGGCTGTGGCAGTAATTCTCACCAGTTTAATTTCAATTAACACACATTTGAGGAGATTTACAGTACATTTCAAGCATAACTAAATACAAGACTGATAACTGTGAGTAGACAACACAAACAAAGAATTACACTTGTTTACAATCGTGGCCACCATGTTCATTTCATCAAGACATTTAGAGACGTACACATTTATGGGAACCCCAATCTATATTGTTGAGTGCTATTAATTGAGCCTAAAGGGCCCATTTGTTTCCATTTGCTCATTCCACAGAACCATAAGGGTCCATTTTGTTCCTAATTATCATTTAGTTTTTATACCCCCTAGAACTCCCTCAAGGACCTCTCCAGGTAGCCAGGTTGTGTGTACCTGATGCCAGGCAGGCCACACCCTATAGCAACATTGATGTCATAACCATTTCAAATTGTTGATGTCATACTTATTGACATCACTATTACATAGTGCCTTATTTGCTCCATCTACAGCACTGAACACATTGATGACAATAATGTGTTCAAAAGGTGCCAAAAATAAATAATACATTATTATATGACTCAAGCCAAAGTGTATATCATTTCTCCCAAATGATTAAATGGAGATGTACTGTATAGTTGCTGTCAGACAAACATTTTATCTCCATCCGTAATTCAACTCTTTCAATGCTTTCTTCTTCTTTTTTTTTTTTTTTCAAAGAACAACGCTCAAGTTTGTTGTGTGATCATTTCATACAATGACGTTGCTGCTTTTTTACACTGTGAAAGTCATTAATAGCCTGTGGACTCTGTGCATGGTTATGTGCTTATTTAATCAATGAAAATAATTAATAACAATCACATTGGAACACAGCCTATTTTTTCTATCTCCTGAAATGTTTTTGCTTATACAATGTTTCCACTCGAGAGCTGTGAGCCTGTGACATACTTTGTATTCTATTAATATTTAGCTTAATCCATAAACTCCAAACACATAGATATTTCCTTCTCTTTAATGTGGCAGCAGTTACATCTCTGTACAACCACACTCCTACACGGATTGGGAAGGCCATAGATGAGTGGGTGGCTGGAGGCTGTCTGGGATGCAGAAGGTCCCTCCCTGCTTTGCACACTGGTCCTTGTCTGTGTGTTCAAGTGTTCTTTCTGTTCACCACCGACACTTGCCTCTTACTGCTCCAAGTAATTGCATGCTTTTCGCTATATGGAAGTGTAGAGTAGAAATGCTTTTATTCAGTCTTTAGGGGTTGACACTAAGGTCTCTGAGACACTTGCCCATCGGGCAAGTGCAAGTCAGGTTCTACTTGCCCTCAGGTCATGGTCACTTGCCCCCCAAAAATATATTGTAAATTTTGCATTTAAGTTTACTTCCTACTTGGGTGCTTTAAACCAGGGGTTTTCAACAAGTGGTCCCTGAGAGGGTTCCAGGTGGTCCCCAATTAAGTTGGTTAACCAGATGTAACTCTTGAGAACTCTTGAGAACATAAAAAATCAATTTTTACACTCTCAAAAGTTAAAATTCATCATCTTAATTAGCCCAGGTCTACACAACTAGAGAATGTAGAAGATTAATGGTCATTTTGATGTGTATGTTAATTTGCCTGTTTTGTTTCCCAAATCCAGCCTGGAATTGTGGATATCTAGAAAGCAGGGAAAGACACAGGTCTTGCCCTGTCGGGCAACCAGGTAGCAGCCTTCACTTGCCCCACCATTTTTTTTACTTGCCCCGGGCAAGCGGGCAAGTGTTAGTGTCAAACCCTGGTCTTTGTATTGAGTTGTACTCGAAATGTACCGCAATTCTGCAAACTGTTAAAATAAATGTTTCAATCAATCAATCAATCAATCAACCACAGTACAGGCACAGTCCTAAACTGGAACAGTGGATGGTTTTATACCGTAGTCAAAGGCACCTACATCGCAAGTTTTGCTCAATGTACGAATAAAGAGTTCACCCACCAATGCTCCCAAGTGGACGTTTATCATGGTATCAATTCAACCCGTGTGCACAGAGATGCTAACACACACCAAACTCCTATTTGGCAGTGCAGGCCCATGGGACGGAGAGTAGACAGGGGTTGACATTAAGGTCTCCGAGGCACTTGCCCATCGGGCAAGTGCAAGTCAGGTTCTACTTGCCCTCAGGTCATGGTCACTTGCCCCCCAGGTTCCAGGTGGTCCCCAGCTAAGTTGGTTAACCAGATGTAACTCTTGAGAACGTAAAAATGAAACCAAATGGACCCTTGTGGGTCCATTTGGTTTCATTTTTACACTCTCAAGAGTTAAAATTCATCATCTTAATTAGCCCAGGTCTACACAACTAGAGAATGTAGAAGATTAATGGTCATTTTGATGTGTATGTTAATTTGCCTGTTTTGTTTCCCAAATCCAGCCTGGAATTGTGGATAGCTAGAGAGCAGGGAAAGACACAGAGGCAGAGTGCAATGACTGCCTTCAAGACAAATTTATCTTGTGTTGTGTTATAGTGCACTATGTTGCACACTTGCCCAATCGGGCAACCAGGTAGCAGTCTTCACTTGCCCCACCATTTTTTTTTACTTGCCCCGGGCAAGCGGGCAAGTGTTAGTGTCAAGCCCTGGTAGAGTAGAGTGAAGTGGCTGTACACAGCCAAAGTTCCAACTTCTATTTAGGCCGCAGCAAGTTGAGGCATAATATTCAACATTTTCACGGTGAAGCCTTCATCAGGTCATTTGGAGTCGACCATAAGGATCTTCCTCAGACCTTCAATAACATTGTATAGGCCGACTAATCACCACACCTGTGGCTGTTTTTCAACCTCTTTCTGAACTCTGAACTTTCACCTGTCTGGGGTATCGAACCCAGGACACATGTACATGTACTTTCTCCTCTAACCTTTGGCTTTTAGGCTATGTCTGGGTGAATAAGGTTACCGGACTGCTCATTCATCACAATGTCAATGTCATTTCCTGTCATAGACACTGGTCAGTGGTCATGTCGGGGCAGAAAAAAGGAGCAGCTGCTCGCCTGCCAAAATGTGCCTTCTGCAGGACCAACCGGGACAAGGACTGTGGACAACTGCTGGTGGCAGACAGCCACAAGGTGGCAGCGCACCACAAGTGTATGGTGAGCACAGTATGGACATTAGACATATCTGAACTTAACCTAACCAGCAACACACACACACACACACACACACACACACACACACACACACACACACACACACACACACACACACACACACACACACACACACACACACACACACACACAGTATTTGCATAATTCTTTTGAGTTTACAGGCTCTCTATAAACTAAACAAAGGATTTTCATCAGATAAATGTACAAATGGATTTTCTTGTGGCATCAAGAGTGTCATAACCCATTGGACAACTTTTATAATTCATTAAAACTTTCATCCGTTTGGTGTGTTTGTGATTGTTTTCCCTGCAGCTGTTCTCTTCTGCTCTAGTGACCTCTCACTCAGAACGAGACAACATTGGGGGGTTTTCAGTTGAAGACGTGAGGAAGGAGATAAAACGAGGAAATAAACTGGTGAGTGTCTGTTGGTCGCATAACCCCTTGCAGGGCTTGACACTAACACTTGCCCACTTGCCCGGGGCAAGTAAAACAAATGGTGGGGCAAGTGAAGACTGCTACCTGGTTGCCCGATCGGGCAAGTGTGCAACTTAGTGCACTATAACACAACACAAGATAAATTTGCCTTGAAGGCAGTCATTGCGCTCTGCCTCTGTGTCTTTCCCTGCTTTCTAGCTATCCACAATTCCATTTGGGAATTTGGATTTGGGAAACAAAACAGGCAAATTAACATACACATCAAAATGACCTAATCTTCTACATTCTCTAGTTTGTAGACCTGGGCTAATTAAGATGATGAATTTTAACTCTTGAGTTACATCTGCAAAATTTTAACTCAAGAGTTACATTTTAACTCAAGAGTTACATCTGCAAAATTTACAATATATTTTTGGGGGGCAAGTGACCATGAGCTGAGGGCAAGTAGAACCTGACCTCCGAGACCTTAGTGTCAACCCCTGCCTTGCAACTATGTGGTCAAAAGACTGACATGCCTTTCAGATTTGATGTTTGAGGTCAAAGACAAGCAGTGTTCATGTAAACAAGTAAACACAGCCTTAGTTAAGAGAGATAAGTAAGTTAATTGCCAACAGGTTTGCTTCCTGAATATTATTTATACAAATGAAATCATTTGAAGCCCTCAACCAGGCTGGCTGTAAACAATCCAAACAAATACATGTATATACTGTATAAATGAACAAATTAAACATGACCCAACACTCACATGACCTTTGATTACATTTACAAAGAGGTACTGTTATGTATAGAGAAGTGACACAACATCTTCTTAGACAGAGCCTCCATGTTTCTGTTCTTGTGCATGCAGTCCGATTACAATAATAAATACAGTATAAGTAGCCTTGTAACCAAGGTTTCCCAAGCTCTGTAGCTCATAGGTTAAGAGCCCTACTTCCCCCTTGTTGTGCACCCTCTAGACACAACAATATAAGAACCTACCCCACAATGCAACACATGATGATGAGTCCTATCTTTGGTATGACATTGATCTGAATGAGTTTGCCTAAATGAGTTTGTTTTGTTCCTCTTCAGATGTGCTCGTCATGCCACCGTCCTGGTGCAACTATTGGCTGTGATGTGAAGACCTGCCGCCGGACATATCACTACTACTGTGCTCTGAAGGACAGAGCCCAGGTCAAAGAAAACCCCTCACAGGGAATTTACCTGTAAGACCAACCACTGCTTTGGTTTTAATCCACAAATGAAGCTAAATCATACAAAGATACACATTTAATAGTTGTTCATTCTTGCAGTGTTTATTGTCGCAAACACCGGGATGCCTCCCAGGATGGTACTGAAGGTAAATATTATTGTTATTATTTCATTATTTTAAATGTTTCTTATAGACTAAAGTACTGTGTAATTTATAAATTGATGGTTTAGAGGCCAGAAATGTTGGAACAGCAGTGTGTTCTGTTTTTATCAAACTTGGCCAAACGAAAGCCATTGAAACATGCATTAAAAACGCTGGGTTGATGTTGATTGCTTTGTTTTCTCAGATGAAGAAGGAGCTGTGGCCAACGACTGTGACTTATCGCCGCCGCAAAGCCGAGGGCGTGGCAGATTCGAGAAGGGAAGGACCAAGGTTGGATCTCGTGGTCAGTCAGAAGAAACCCGCTCCACCGAGGAGGAGAGTTCATCACATGTAAGACTGATCCTGGAACAGTCTAAAACAGGGGTGGGCAATTATTTTTCCCAAGGGGCCACATGAGATACATAAAATATTGTGGAGGGCCGAGACTAAAGGCTGAACTAAAGTCTCCATAGTATTAATTTAATTTTAAGACGGAAGTAAGAGTAAGACCAAAATTTTTGATACCGGGGCCCTCAATTTCTTCAGAATTTGAGCCACCAAGGACCACCATTTGATGACATTTTAGCCCCACAGACCCCAAAACTAAAGATTTATTTTGTTTTTGTTCACAATTCCTGGCTGGATTTGGGAAACAAAACAGGCAAACATAGATCAAAAATGACCATTCTTTTACATTATCTGATTGTGTAGATTTTAGGTAATTCAGATGATGAATATTTTAACTCTTGAGAGTGTAAACATGAAACCAAATGGACCCGCAAGGGTCCATTTGGTTTCATTTTTACGCTCTCAAAGAGTTACATCTGGTTAACCAACTCTCCATATTTAAGTGGAACTCTCTCAAGGACCACAGGTGGTCCCTGGGCCGGTCAGAGTCAGCCAAAGGGCCGCATTTGGCCCCCGGGCCGCATAATGCCCAGGTATGGTCTAAAAGATAGTGACTGTCGTCCTGATCAATATGCATTTCTTTTAATTGTATCATTTACATTTGATATTTCACTTGGCTCTTCCACGGTACACAATTCAACAACCTACCTTCATGTTATTGTATTATTGTGTTTATGTGTGTTTGCGTGCGTGTGTGCATCACAGCGGGACAGATCACCACTGAGGGTGAGTCCTGGAGACGGCGGGCAGCGTTGCGGCTTCTGCCATGCGGGTGAGGAGGAGAATGAAACCAGAGGCATGCTCCATGCTGATAATGCAAAGAAGGTTGCTGCACATTATAAGTGCATGGTAAGATATCAAACATCCGGAGTGCACGTTAAGATGACATTAACCATTTACATTTCTCAACATGGGGGTGGCACAGCCACAGATTTTCACTGAATCTTTGCATGTTGTGACATGCTCGGATTAAGGACGCTAGGGTTCGGTCATTCCCACATTGCTTGGTCATGGTCTTATTTCAGGGGTTTTCAACCCTTTTCATCCCAGTGCCCACCATTTATTCATCATTTGAGCCATGGACCAGTGGACCACCAATTGAGGATATTTTTAGACCCACAGACCCCAAAACTAAAGATTTCTTTTGCTTCTGTCCATGACCATTAATCTTCCAGTTGTGTAGATTTGGACTAATTTGCATGATGGATAAACCAAATGGACCCTGGCGTGTCCATTTGGTTTCATTTTTACGTTCTCAAGTTAAATTTGGCTAAAACAACTTAGCTGGGGACCACCTGGAACCCTCTCAAGGACCCACTCAACCCCGCCAGTTGAAAACCCCTGGTCTTATTTAATTAAAGTTGCCAGTACAAGTCACTGATGCTCCTCTTTCATTTTCTTCCAGCTCTTCTCATCGGGGACAGTTCAGCTTACCACCTCTTCACGGGCTGAATTTGGGAACTTTGAGGTCAAGACTGTCATCCAAGAAATCAAGAGGGGCAAAAGAATGGTGTGAATATTTAATGGTTTACTACATTTCACAGATTCTTCCAAACATTGTTGTCTTGTCTTCTTGTTTATGTTTGGTGTTTTAAGTTTTATTGAAAACACAAATCTTTCAATATGTCCTTTCAGAGCAAATGTTTTGTAGAATCTACAATGTTACAATGTACAAAATGGGTTAATACTGTTATTTTTTTTATTCCCCCCCAGAAATGTACTCTATGCACTCAACTGGGCGCTACGATTGGCTGTGAGATCAAGGCCTGTGTGAAGACTTACCACTATCACTGTGGTCTGCAAGACAAAGCCAAGTATATCGAGAACATGGCCCGAGGCATCTACAAGTGAGCTCAACCATCTTCTACTTTATACTCACTTTAAATGGATGTAATCAGTTAAGTCAGGGGGTTTCAAATGATGTGAAACGGGGATCACCACCCTGACTAAGAATTAACCTGAGGACCACTTTTTTGCTTGCTAAGCATCTCATGTCTATGCACCCTATGCCCTATTGTTCAACTAAAGGTCCACAAGAATAATTGTGGTGTGTTAAGTGATCAATGAACATTTGAACACATTTTTAAATCAGGCAATCTGTGACGTTTTATGTAAGTGACTAATTTGTTATTTACAGCAATGTAGAACAAAAATGGGATTCCTTCGGATTCTTGATATTAATATCAACGTTAATATCAACATCACTAATAATTATTTCTACTATATATATATATATATATATATATATATATATATATATATATATATATATATATATATATATATATATATATATATATATATATACAGTATATATACACACACACACACACAGTACAGTATATGTATACTTAATATGCGTGACTGAACCTGACCTACCGTTTTTAATAGCTGGGCCTGTCATTCCTTATACTGTGGGGCGGCTGTGGCTCAGGAGGTAGAGCAGGTCGTCCAATGACCCATGGGTCGGCGGTTCGAATCCCGGCTCCTCCTGTCTACGTGTCGAAGTGTCCTTGGGCAAGACACTGAACCCCAAGTTGCCTCCAATGAGTTGGTCAGTGTGAGCTGGCCACCATTGGTGTGTGAATGTGGGAAGTGGGGACGCTGGCGTCGACTGTTCGCCGCTCTACTTCCCAATGTATGAATGAATGGACCATTGTAAAGCGCTTTGAGCACTTGGAAAAGCGCTATAAAAATGCAATCCATTAAAAATGCAATCCATTACTGTCTATTCCAAAGTACACATAGAATAGAGGCGATCATGAAATAACTTCTCAAATTGATATTTTTCAGGCTGTATTGTAAGAACCACAGTGGCAATGAAGAGAGAGATGAGGAAGATGAAGAACGAGAGAACCGCAGCAGAGAGAGAGCAGCGATCGACCACGGAGGAACACCCACACCACAGCTCAATGGCAACTAGGTAACCAACTAAATCCCAAAGTGTCAGATTCATGTGTTCAGGGCTTGAGTAACTCAACGTATACTCGTCGCTTGTGGCGTCGCTCATGGAACCCCCCAGTACAAAAAAATGAGAAACTATACAAATTTTGTTGTTTTGCTAATAACGATGATCTTTTTGCAGATTGTACTGACGAGATCGAGGAGAGACACTAAGAAGAATTCAAAGATGGCGGGAAGATATTTTTATACTGTAAGCCTAATAATCACCAATTCATGGTCCTCAAGCTTCCCCCAGTAGCTCTGGGTTTGTTCCGGTACAGACGCAAACATTTTACTCCTGGAGACATCTGGAGGACATTTTTACATGCTGGACTGGTGGTGTTCTGCAGAGGGGACTGCTGCAGGGCAAAAACAAGCCATGGAAGAACTGTTGCCAAGTGTTCATTGTGAACACACAGTAGATGTGATACGAGCATGAAACACTGGTTCTCAATCTGTCGACAGTTGGGTATTGCAAGTGGGCCCCAAATAATTGGCAAAATAGATTTTAATGATAATGTATACTACATCTTACATTGAACCAAGGTTGAACAATCATGCAGTGAATAGGCCTGGACATCTGACCAATTGACATGGCTGCTGTGTTCGGTTGTTCAGATGGGTAGGCCATGAATGCTTTCAAGATTTTTTTCCAGAATCCAGAAAAGGTTGAGATCCACTGCCATAAAAGATCACACATACTGAGAGTTTCGCTCACTGCCCCACCCATGTGCCCCATCCGTTTACACAAGCCACAGTTTATTCACCTGATTCAGAAATCTACTTCCTGTAGTTTAGCCTCTAAAGGACTTGCTTTACAGAGGCATGTACTTTTTACTAGTCTCTGAAGTTGTGGGGGTGGATTATATTGCAGTAATCCTGTCTTAAGAAATCTCTTTGTTAGCATTTCTTTCTTGATATGTTATATTTTGTTTAATGTAACATTTGACATGAATATCTGGATTTGAGGCAGTTATAATTCTTTTTTAAAAATATTATTTTGCCAGCATGCACTTGGATTTGCCCCACATGTTGAAAGTGGTATAATTCATTAACCATCAATACAAAGCTCTTTTGAAAAAGTTGATGGTCTTTATTTTTTCTACGATTTCCTTGTTTGCTTCAAATGTAGTCAAGAATAATTGGGAATACAAATATTTGTATTTTATACATGTTTTTGTTCCAATCCAAACAACTTGTGTATACAGTTGTTGTCAGACCTCTAGGGCTAGTTTGTCTTCAGACGAGCCTCCATCATTGCCTACTGTCTTCCCGGTTCTTCATACACATTCTAACTCAAATCTTTTCAGAAACTCCTGTGGACTCAGAGACCACTGGGTCACATTTACCTGGATGATTTCCAAATTCCGTCAAGATCCCTGAACTATATAAAATTTCATAGCCATTGACTATATTTTATTTTTGGATAATTTGGACAAAAACATAAAGGACATGGTAGAAGCAGCTACAAAATATACAGTGTGCTGGAAATTCTACCACTTTGGTCTATATGGACTGAGCCTTTTAAGATTGGGATGCATGTAGTACTAGGCAGGCACATTATTGAACTGTGTGGTCACTGGTGGTTAATGAGAAGCTCTTTGCTGATCATCATGATCTGAAGTAGACATCTCAACGGGCCTGAAAATTAAGGCCCGGCCCTAACTGTTCAGGCCTGAGGCCCGGCCGACTAAATGGAATAGATTCTAGGCCCTACCTGGCCCTAAACTGTTGGGTTTGGGCAGAATTTGAAAATTTGCCAAATAGTAAGAGTGAAATGCCAGTCAGCACCATCTTCAGAAAATACAGAAAAGAACTATTACTTATAAAATGATTCAATATACAGGTATATATTTTTTTTTTCATGGAGCCCGAGGCCTGACCCGGCCCTACTGATTATCATAGATTTTATCAACCCGAACAGGGGCCCGACATTTAGGGCCGGGTAGGGCCTGTTCGGGTTCGGTCCTGGTTGGGTTCGGGTGGTGTTTACTTTCAATAACGGTAAAATGGAGGATGAAATGAATGATCACATTTGCTGTTTGGAGGTGTGGAAAAGAGGCTGTTCTGTACTGTTCGGACAGTCCTCGTACTTCAGATGTGATTTTACATCTCATGGCCTGGAGAGAGAGAGAGAATGAATCGCTTTACATCCCACTTAGAGCGGAGATGGAAACGAAGTGTTGGTCCCTCCCTATATATCAGGGGTTTTCAACCTTTTTCCATCTCAGGGACCACCATTTATTCAGGATTTGAGCCACGGACCACCATTTGATTACATTCTCACCCTAAAGACCTAAAACTAAAGAATTATTTTGGTTTTGTCCACAATTCCAGGCTGGATTTTGCAAACAAAACAGTGCAGACTTCTTAAGTCAATAGTACTAATTCAGATGATGAATATTTTAACACCTGAGAGTGTAAAAATGAAACCAAATGGACCCGCAAGGGTCCATTTGGTTTCATTTTTACATTCTCAAGAGTTACATCTGGTTAACCAACTTTCCATCATTTAGCCTGGGGACCACCTGGAACCCTCTCAAGGACCACTGGTGGTCCCCGGACCACTGGTTGAAAACCCCTGCTATTCTGTACACTGTACATTGTCGAATACAGTAGGGTTTGAACTTTGAACCCGCCATCACATCCCCTGGCCAGGGCCTTGCGCATAAAATGGTCAAATAATAAATACAATTTATTTGTATAAGAATATCTATAGTATAAAAAGAAATTAAATTACTGGGACACTGGGCTGTGTTCAAATAATAAATACAATTTATTTGTATAAGAATATCTATAGTATAAAAAGAAATTAAATTACTGGGACACTGGGCTGTGTTCGATTCGAACCCACGTGTGACTGACCAGTGCCCATTACTCCGAGCTATGGGATATAGAGGAAGGCCCGCTTTGATTGGCCAGTAGTGGTTGACACTAGTTCTCATATTTACTAGTATGCCTAAACCTAACAATAATACCTCTATGAAACCTAACCGTCAGTAAACTATGTCCAAACCTAACCTCAATAAAAAAAATATGCCTGTCAATCACATGGTGAGGCGCGTCTACCTCTTAACCTCGGTGTGATTCATAATCACGCCATATGGTTTTGCGGAAGAACCTCCAGACAGTGGGAGGAGAGAATCGCGCCGTGGCAACGACGCACCAACAGACCAGAGCCCTGGAAATAGACAGAGTTACGCCAACTCCGTTCACTTCATGGGGCCAGTCCATCTACATAGACTTCTGTTGGTTAGTGACAGCCGGAAGTTACTGAATGCATTGAAGCCTATGGGCTCGCGCGAGTACATGAACCACGTGGCCAGGTTGTTTTCTGACCCCTCAATGTCGCAACACTTCTACTAGATGGCTCTGCAACAGACAGTGTGTGCGTGAGAGTGTGGTTGTCACTCGTGTCACCCACAGGCAGCTGTGTGTTTATGACCCGTTGTCAGCAATAATAAGGTATAGCGCTGCCTTTAAACACTGCAGGACGTTACTCGGTGCCCGGGCGGGTGGAGGAACATTGTGCAGACCGCGGCGACATGGCGACACCAAGCCCAGGATGTGTGGTGGTAAGTTCTACCAGGAGGAGTAGAAGAACCTCCATGCTGTACTGTAAGTCAGAGTCAGACAACACGCTGTACGTCCTCGGACGGGGGCCATTGGCTATATTACTATGGGTATGATCTGATGAGTCATATTACAAATGGTTTATCGTGGAGAGTTTAATTCTCTAATAACCTAAAATCTGGTATATACAGTAGATCTTCTCGTGTGGCCTGGGAGGTGTGTGTTGGTGGCACGGCACGTGTGACGTGGATGTCTTTCATAATTCATTCATGTGAATGGTGCGGCAGTCAGGAGGAATGGAGGATGGATGGCTAAGATACTACTAGCCCCATGTGGAACTCCCTCTATACCTCACTAGCTGATACATTATAGCAGTGTGATGTAGTAGCCTTTCCACTGTCACAGACAGTGGAACAGCCAACACGTTTTTTCTTTCTTCTTCTTACATGCAGCCGTGTCGGAAGAAATGTCCCCATATTTAAAATCAATAAACTCTTTCAGTTGGCTATTGTGATTTCCAGTACATGTTTACAGTAATGACTGTGCTAACAATAGAGCAATCTCACTGCCCCCTTTATCAGCTTCAGTTTGTCAACATCAAATAATAATTTGTTCAAATCAAATCCGATGAACTAACAAACACCTGTAGTGAGGGTTGTAGATGTTAATCTGAATTTTGCCTGGCTGGTGTGTGAGTGAGCAACCTTTTGGCAGACCTTTGTTTCTCATGGGACCCATGGGGCTTGAATAGAGGTATGGCCACGAGATTCCTGGCTTCCAGCCCAACGCTGGCTGGTGACAGCCTGTCTGTGTTGCATATGTGTTGTTCACATTGTTATATGGTCGTGCTTACCTGTGGTCCTGAGCTTGTTGGGTATCAGTGAACAGGGGTTGACACTAAGGTCTCTGAGGCACTTGCCCATCGGGCAAGTGCAAGTCAGGTTCTACTTGCCCTCAGGTCATGGTCACTTGACCCCCAGGTTCCAGGTGGTCCCCAGTTAAGTTGGTTAACCAGATGTAACTCTTGAGAACGTAGAAATGAAACCAAATGGACCCTTGCGGGTCCATTTGGTTTCATTTTTACGCTCTCAAGAGTTAAAATTCATCATCTTAATTAGCCCAGGTCTACACTGTATAAGATTAATGGTGATTTTGAGGTGTTAATTTGCCTGTTTTGTTTCCCCAATCCAGCCTGGAATTGTGGATAGCTAGAAAGCAGGGAAAGACACAGAGGCAGAGTGCAATGACTGCCTTCAAGACAAATTTATCTTGTGTTGTGTTATAGTGCACTATGTTGCACACTTGCCCGATCGGGAAACCAGGTAGCAGTCTTCACTTGCCCCACCATTTTTTTTTACTTGCCCCGGGCAAGCGGGCAAGTGTTAGTGTCAAGCCCTGGTGAATCTATCAGAGGGAGCTTGTATGGACGTGGTTTTGGAAGAGAGTCAAGGAGGTTGCCATTGTAAAGAGAGAGGGGGCTGAGTCACAGTGAGAGGACTTAAGACATATCCAGGGCAATCCTGCTAGACAGAGATGCTGTTGCATGTTGCTCTTCCTCCGAATAAACTTCTAAGATGATAGGCATCAACCTCTGGATGGACAATATATTACGGGTATGTCCATAACACACCATTTGACTTACAACTATTGTCATATAATGGCATAGTTATATTTTATGTAGTAGTTATGTGTTATTTTACTTTGTTTATTTTCACGAGTCTGCCTAAATAGCTTGTACAAACAGTATGCAGGCTACTGCTACAGTATGGGTTATACTGTACATGTTATAGTTATAGTTTTCTCATGTATGTTGGCTTTTCGTAATGGAAGAGGTAAATGGACACACAGCCAAGCTGTAAAGGCACCGCCTGTCTACTAGGAATGCCCTTCCCAAATACTACCTATACTGTTTGCTCATGTCAATGAACTTTCAGACAAAGACCGTGAACCTTGCTGAATGCACATGATTTTTACCGAAAGGGGGCATTTGAAATCTCCTCCATAGAGAGAGAGAGAGAGGAATGCAGGTAAATCCATTGTACAAGTGTACATGCCCGGTCAGGAATTTCATAGCCGGACATAAAGGCCATGACCGCTCTGTACCCCAAAAGTTTGGCCTTATGCCCATTAAAAATGGCATGCCGTGTTGCCACAGTGCCCACACTGCCCCAGCGTATTGCACCTTTTTCTCCTTTTTGAGGCTGTCTCTTACTGTCAAAATAGTTTTTAGACACCTACAGTATGTATTTTGTTAACTCTCTTATTGGCCATGCCACTATTCTCATAATGCCAACAATTTAACCCAATTTTCATATTTTTTATTTATCAAATTAATGACAATCAAATAAAGCATATAATTCCAAATACTCGTCATTTGTAGAGTTGATCATATACTATATGATAATAATCAATTGTTTATTTTTTAACTCTTATTGGTAATCAATTCGTATTGGTAATCAAAGTGAAAGGCTGATACGAACAATCTATTTACACTAGCCAACTGCAGTTTACAATTTGGGGATAATATTAATCCAGTCCAAGAAGTGGAATTTCTCAATATTGCTTATTACACTACTAATCATACTGAATAAATCATCCACTTTCCACTGACAAAATATAACAAAAATATTTTATTGTTTTTCAAAAAAAGATTTTGCTAAAAGTTGGTCAGTTGGATTCAATGGTTGGAACCGCATGCTCAGCAACGATTAGCCTACTTAGCATTGTAATTCACATAAAAATGAAGCAGGGCAGACACAAAGCTGTATATTATCCTGCTGCAGCTACTTTCAATTACCTTATTAAGCAAACTGATTACAAGTCTCCACTTGATCCATAGCAGCATAAACAGTGGCAGAGTGCTAGTTTGCTATCAGAAAATTAATTACAAACTGACAGAATTTCCAGCATTCAACCAAACTGTGTAGTAAGGAAACCCACCATAGAAGACCTTGTCCTTATAAAATGACAGGGTTGTGCTCCTGTAGAATTGCGAGAGCAGTGGCAAAATGGTGACAGACAGGAGAACCTCCTCAACATGACTGAACTACTTCATATTTCATCAAAACCAGAGCAGTACTCCCACCAAGGGACTCAAATCAATTAATAATTAAGTATTTCATACAGCTTAACGTAAAAAAGTGAACTATCACTTTAACACTATTTTATTTTGTTCTATGTTGGCCTTGGCATTTGGTACACAAACTTCAAGGTCATTTGTTTTCTTTCCCACAGCCACAATCGTAGATTAAAAATAAAAAAAATCAGTACACAAACACAAGTGTCCTGAATATGACCTACTCGCTACAGAGTCTCCACAATGGTCTTTTTCCCACCCTGGGATTGAAAACACCAAGCCAATGAAGCCAGATGGAGTTGCTTTAATTTGGAATTGGCATCATGAGAAGGAACATGCTTCAATAATCCAGTTTTCATTCAACATGGCATGAGGCAACGTTCCAGCTCAGTACCTCCAGTCCTGTAACTGTCAGCCCAGCCGTCACATGACTCCAATGGAGTTTCCCGGGTTCAAGTGCTGGGTTGTTTATCCCTGTGCAGGAAATTTGATTTGACAAGATATAGGCTAGCAAATGCTGTATCCCTTTTTATAGGATTAGGCAAAGTTTAGATTCCATTGGAGAGACATTGCCTGTTGGACAGATGGGATGCGTTGCATTGTTGTGCATGAATGGATGCATTCTATCTCTTCTAGATCGTATTTGCTGAAGTTCAGTGATTATTCTTTCTTCGAAACCTTCTGGTGTCTGTGATTCTGTTTACAGATGACAGACCGTATGCATAGCTAGAGTTAACCACTTGCATAATACTGTATGTTGTTTTATGGTGGTGCCGTGCTGAGTGCAGACTCCATGAGGCAATATAATTTGATGTACCGGTAGATATAATTTGTTTAAGACATTTTTCAGCCAAAACATCTTAAATATTATGGGGGGAGACGTGTTGCTTCCAGTTTTCTAAATGATTGCATGTTGTATTTTAACATCCTTAATGTTTATTTTTTGTTCAGGGAAGGGAAGGTAGACATTCAGCCCTCTCTAATGTGACTGGATGGAACTGGGAGGCAAACCTACCTTTAATCTCTTCTTCCTGCCTGCAGTGTTACATCAAGCCGTTGCCCCATCCCTAGTTAGATAATACCTCTGAGTAAGATTTTAACCCCTTGTAGTCAGTGTTTTTCCTGAACTTGTGTGATGTGTGTTTCAGATCAGCGATGAGGAGCAGGGGTATGACCTGGACCTGTTCTGTATACCAAAGCACTATGCCTCTGACCTTGAGAGGGTTTATATACCTCATGGACTCATCTTGGACAGGTGAGTTCTTGTTCATCTCCGGGTGGAGGGCTACTTACTATGTTGAGGTACTTTACTTTTACATGCTGGAAAGGATGTAACACCCTCTTTTATTTTGTAATGCCCGGATTTAAAATTCTCCCTCGTTAACAATTTATAACCCTACAGTAGCAGTAGCAGTACACTACTAACTACTACAGCAGTATATATTTTAGGCATTCCCAAATTCTCCAAATAGCCATTCTACAAGCTCACAATGAGTTGCTAGCTTGTATACCATCTACTTCCATGCAAAGCCATCATATAACAAATGGTAACACCTAACATTTGAGAAAACAATGAGGGTTTGAGGCCAGTTTAATGAATCAAACAAGTTAGTTATTAGTCAGTCATTACAGGCCAGTTCCTTCTGTTGTATTTTATTAATAAAATCTCTCTCTCTCTCTTTCTCTATCATTAGGACAGAGAGACTGGCCAGAGAGATCATGAAGGACATGGGAGGTCACCACATTGTGGCTCTCTGTGTGCTGAAGGGGGGTTACAAATTCTTTGCAGATCTGTTGGATTACATCAAGGCCCTGAACAGAAATAGTGACCGCTCAATACCAATGACAGTCGACTTCATCCGGCTCAAGAGCTACTGTGTAAGTTATCTTAGTGTTTTCAGTCTTCATCTTATACTTAATGGCCCTAATTTATACATTGCCAGACGATGACATGAGGTGAAAATAATGACTATTGACCTTTTTTAATGGCCCTAATTTATACATTGCCAGACGATGACATGAGGTGAAAATAATGACTATTGACCTTTTTTAAAGATTTGTTTTTGGGGGTTTTATGCCTTTATTGATAGTAGCTAGTAGGGGAGTGCCATGTGGCAATGCCCGTCAGGCTGGCTTAGCAGCCTAGGTGCCCAGACTGTTGAGCTAACTGTCTGGGCCAGTATTGCTGTTTTCACTATGCCAACAGTTCTGAAAAGTTTCAAATATCACTGACACAAATTCTTCTAGAGATCCTAAGTCTTTCCGCTTCAACATTCCTGTAATGTGAGCTGGTCAACTTCGGGATGTTCTGCCATAGGATCATTTCAAAGTGGAGTTTGGAGTGTGCAGTGCTGCATGTCTTTGCGTGCATTGCCAACAAACAATTAATTAGCTTAACCCATTAAAATCAGGAAGGCATTGGATCCATTTTATAGTTGGATTTTAGCTACATACAGTATGTGTATGTGTCTCAATTTATAAAAAAAATAACAGAATGAACTATGTTTCCTGCTTTATAGACAAGCTGTTCATTGTAATTTCACAGAATGATCAGTCTACAGGCGAAATCAAAGTGATCGGAGGTGATGACCTGTCTACACTGACAGGAAAGGTGTGTAGACTTCACTGGTAAATGGATTCAATAGAGCATTTATCCAACACAAAGTCAATGCCAAAACGTTTACATGTGAAAATTTCCAGTTGTGTAAAAATTATACAGGAAATCATAAATTCATGAATACAAAAGTCCTAGGGCTCCATTTTCGTTACATGCTAACCCCCTTATACCAAATCCCTTATTTCGCTTTTACTATTTTGAAAAACTTTTGTCAATCTATTGACACGTTGTGAGCTTGTAGACTGGCCATTTGAACTACTGAAAAATGTTTCTTTAAATAGTTTAAAAAGGCAAAGAAGTTAAGGGATAAGGGGTTTAGCAGTAACGAAAATGGAGCCCCTAATATCTTAGTATATATAGCAATTATCTGGTGAATGGTGATGATAGTTTAAGACTCAGTGATGAATCTGTTTCACAAGATTACATTTACCATAATAGATCTTGTTTTCTTTTAACACAGAATGTCCTGATTGTGGAGGTAAGTTTTGTTTTTAAATTCTTCCATGAATGAAACAGTTTGTACTACAGTGTCAATGTAATTTATGTACGCTTTTCATTTTAGGACATTATTGACACAGGCAAGACAATGAAGACCTTATTAGAACTTCTCAAGCAGTACAATCCCAAAATGGTTAAAGTAGCAAGGTAATGTAGAGAGAATGAAAGTGTGAGTGAGCGCCTACAACTCCCTGAGTTGCTGTCTTAACCTGTCTTGTTGCTCATCATAGTAATTGTAGGAGTTATGCAGTCATGTGATCTTTGCAGCAGTTATGCGGTCATGTGACCAGAATGTGTTTTTCCCTCAGTTTGTTGGTGAAGAGAACGCCCAGGAGTGTTGGGTACAGACCAGACTGTAAGTACACTACAATCAATTATGAGTCAGATTCTGACACCAGATTATAGCTGCAGCAAGATTCTAGCTTTTGACACTAGATTCTACAGTAGTTTCCGACACTAGATTCTAGTTATTGACACTAAATTATAGTTTCTGATGATAGGATCTACTTTTGACACTAGAATTTAGTTTCTGATGCTAGAATCGAGTTTTTGACACTAGATTCTATAGTCTCTGACATTAGATTCTAGTTTTTCTGAAAAATCTGTGTTCCTGTGTCCAAGGCCAAGCCAAGGACCACCAGAATTATCCATATTTGGCTGCGGACCCCCCCATCTGAAAACAGGGATCCCCCAGATGCAAAAATTTGAGTTAAAAATGTTTGCTTCCAAAATAACATATTCAGAGATTTGCAGCACATTTTCACAATTTTTCAAAAATAGCAGAACAACAAGCTCATGTCGCGCCACTCGGTGGCGCGACATGAGCTTGTTGATCTGCTATTTTTCAACAGATAAAACACCAAAACGCGTTCAGGACACAAAGGGTTAATTACATTGTTTTTGGATACTTGCAGATAACAACTATTTACATTATTTGTGTATGTTGTTGCTTTGTTGTTAACTACAAACATTATTATAGCATTATACTATTCTTTTTTTCAGTTGTAGGATTTGAAGTGCCTGACAAATTTGTGGTGGGGTACGCGCTAGACTACAATGAGTACTTTAGAGATCTAAATGTAAGTAGTTTCAAATTGAAATTACAACTTAATGTAATTCATGAACATACGACTTGAAATATAGACCACAAATCTACTAACCTTAATTCAGGATGTTGCATACAGGGTATACATTTAATGGGAATGATCTGCTTCTGCTTTTCAGCATATCTGCGTCATTAGTGAGACAGGAAAGGAGAAGTACAAGGCATGAACATCTCTTCACAACGTTGATTAATGTTTATACAAATGTAGTTTATTTTCAATTTTCTGATTTTATATGTGTTAAAAATATTAAGCCGTGTGCGGCTCATGTCACGTGGTTTGTGCTCAGGGTCTCTGAGAGTGCACTGCTGTATTCATGATAATCACTGTGTTTGCTTTGCTCACCTACAATCTGCAACAAATATTACATCATGTTTTTAAGCTTTAGGGGGGATGGATCCAATGGTCCAGTAGTAATAGGGTTACACCCGGAACAAATTAGTAACAAGCTGAATTTTTCAGGATATGTTCAGAATACCTTTAGGAATGACATACTAAAAGTCCCCGTGAATCCCCCTTGTGCTCTCTGAGATATTCAAGATGGCGTCCAACTTGCCTATTAGATATAATGGCCCTAATCGGGGGTGAAAAAAGCAAAATTTTAAACTGAGAGATATTTCTACAAAAATTCACAGGTTGATCAAGTATATAAATACAAACATTTTTTGTATTGGAACTTTCCATGAAATCCAATATGGCCGTCCAATATGGCGACCAGAATATTAGTGTACCTGTATTAGTATTAGTGCTAATATTAAGAATGCCATATTGGGCGGACATATTGGATTTCATAGAAAGTTGCAATACAAAAAATGTTTGTATTCATATAATTGATCAACCTGTGAAGTGTCGTAGAAATATCTCTCAGTTTAAATTTTTGCCCTATTCACCCCCCATTATATCTATAGCCAATACACTAATATTGCGGTCGCCATATTGGGCAGACATATTGGATTTCATGGAAAGTTCCAATACAAAAAATGCTTGTATTTATACAATTGACCAATCTGTGAATTTTCGTAGAAATATCTCTCAGTTTAAAATTTTGCTTTTTTCACCCCCGATTAGGGCCATTATATCTAATAGGCAAGTTGGACGCCATCTTGAATATCTCAGAGAGCACAAGGAGGATTCACGGGGACTTTTAGTATGTCATTCCTAAAGGTATTCTGAACATATCCTGAAAAATTCAGCTTGTTACTAATTTGTTCCGGGTTTGACTACATTTTGAGCTAATGCTCTTGGACTACAATGCCTTGCTAAGAACCATGTCTGCGAAACAGCACTTTTTTTTTTATCTCAAATTGGTACAATGTTAAACAAAATGTGTAAAAACAACACATGAATTTTCCCTCTGGGATCAATAAGTCCAACTAGTATCTGCCTAAAATGTAGCCCTTATTTTAGTAGCCTGTTTTTGTTCTTAATGGGAATACTTTATTCAGAACAATGCTGCTAGCTTGAAGAGCAATATCGTGAATTTTGACAGCATCCTATTTCATATTGCATTATGATTTTTATCCAAACCTTTCCTTCGATTCAGCCTTTGACAGATGTTGGCATCTACAAAGTACATTTTATTGTGCTGTAATAAAACACACATGTATGCTTTATGCTATGGTGTGGAGAATGTACTTTGTGCACCGAGTGTATGTACTCATTCATGTTGCTTCTTTTATGGAATCATTTCGATCTATCTGCTAAGCTTCATTAAAGCAGTGGTCATTATCATCAGCATTATGTCCATACGTGGACATAAAGTGACTGTGGTACTGGTAATACAGTAGGGCAGGGGTTTTCAACAGGTGGTCCGCGGACCACCAGTGGTCCTTGAGAAGGTTCCAGGTGGTCCCCAGGCTAAATGATGAAAAAGTTGGTTAACCAGATGTAACTCTTGAGAACGTAAAAATGAAACCAAATGGACCCTTGCGGGTCCATTTGGTTTCATTTTTACACTCTCAAGAGTTAAAATATTCATCATCTGAATTAGCACCACATAATTAAGAAGTTTACACTGTTTTGTCGGCAAAATACAGCCTGGAATTGTGGACAAAACCAGAAGAATTCTTTAATTTTAGGTCTTTGGTGTGAATATGTAATTGAATGGTGGTCCGTGGCTCAAATGCTGAATAAATGGTGGGCCCTGGAGTCAAAAAGGTTGAAAACCACTGCAGTAGGGGATACAGTAGTTTTGATCTACTGTAGATCAGTGTGCACTGACGAGACTGCCCCCTTGTGCTCAATGAAAGGAATCATCTACGTACCATTGGGGAAAACTGGCTCATTGCTGTCAGGCTGTCATGTTTTTCAGTCATGTCGAACGTACAGTTTGTATTTGTATTCCTCCATTTATTTAACTTGTGTGTAACTTTATTTAAATGTGTGTTCTCATCTTCGAGGACTTCAATGTGTGGCTCCAGAAGTCACTGTGGCTGCACTATGGCAGTTGCACTAAAAGGGTCATGTTTTGATGGGAATTTGATGTCTGGTCAGACCGAAAATATTTTAGACTCAACAACTATGAGATGTAGCCTACAACCAGTGATGGGCAAGTTACTGGGAAAATGTAGTAACCTACACTACTTGTTACTCTCGAAAAAATGTAGCTAAGCTACACAACAAGCTATCCCTAGTAAATTGTAGCAAGATACACTACAAGCTACATGACAAAAGTAGCTTGGTGTAGCTTGCTACATCAACACTAGATATATAAAAATATAGATCTCAACTTAATGTACAACTTTCTGAATAATAATCATAATAATAAAATAATATCAATAAGTGTGTATTATGTATATTAGAGGGATGTATATTTTAGGTTTTCTACCCATTAAAAATGAGCGGAATTTGAAAATGTGTGCGGGAAAATGTAGTAAGCTACAATCCTTGTTACTCAAAATAAGTAGTGTAGCTTTACTACAAGCTACTCGAAAATGTAGTGTAGCTTCACTACAAGCTATTCCTAGAACAAATGTAGTAAGCTACACTACAAGTTACGGGAAAATGTAGTTAAGCTATGTAGCTTAGCTACTTGTAACAAGCTACTGCCCATCACTGCCTACAACCTGAGCGTTTCAGTGTTGCTTGCCAACTGCCAAAATCCAAAATGCACTAGTGTAGTGGCACTTCCAAAATGCACTACAATGCGCTAGATGCGTGCCTGGAAGGGAATATGACCATTAAATGACCATTAATCTTCTACATTCTCTAATCTCTAGTTGTGTAGACTTGGGCTAATTCACATGATGAATATTTTAACTCTTGAGAGCGTAAAAATGAAACCAAATGGACCCTTACGGGTCCATTTGGTTTCATTTTTACGCTCTCAAAGAGTTACATCTGGTTAACCAACTATCCATCATTTAGCCTGGGGACCACTGGTTGAAAACCACTGTCATAGGATAAATGGTGAAAAATGAAACACACACACACACACACACACACACACACACACACACACACACACACACACACACACACACACACACACACACACACACACACACACACACACACACACACACACACAGGGTCTGATACATGGTGGTGGTGGTGACCGCCGCACGTCGTTATAATAGGGACTTTAAGTTCCCCAGTTTTCACTACGGCAACCCGTACAGGAACTACGTCGGCTATGACGCAATCGCCGTAGCAGCCAAAATCATTAAGCACAGTACCCGTCGGCGACGGGTCCCCACCTCGTTTTGGTTCCCATGGTGACACGATGAGGCGTCTATTCAGCCTACAGCACGTGTCAAACATAAACAGTAAACACAGACAACCATTGCTCGTTAGCTAACATGCTGTCACTTGGGCTTGAGCATGGGCAGTATTGAAAAGAGCTGCTGAAGCTATTTGTGTTATCCTAAAACAGTATATGTTTAATAACAGCATGTCAAATGGTATCAATGTTGTTATTGCTTGCCAAACAACACACACTGCATATACACACTAAAGCTGTATAAAGCTCGGGATTCGAACCACTCGGTCGCTAAGGTCGCCACGCGAACGAATATTAATGATCCCGAACCATTTATTTATTTATTTATTTATTTATTTATTTATTTATTTATTTATTTAACTTTCCCCCATCTAGTAGTTCTGCGACATTGAGGGGTCATAAACTCGCTGTGAAACGCGCTGTTACTGCAGTTGGAAATGCATTGTTTTCACTGAAGGTGTCCCATTCTCAATAGAAGTTTATGTAGGCGATCCGCCATTAGACTAGCTCTAGGAAGTGAACGGAGTTTACGCAACTCCGTCTGTGCGCACTGGCTGGTTAGTTTTATGGTTACCCGTCCACCTGACCAGCAGCAGTAGGCACTTAAGACTACATATACAATAGAGAGACGTAGTCTAATCTTGGCAAACAAATAATTAAACGAGCCGATGGACGGCATGTTTTGGCATCAAAACAGCGTGTTACCCGTGGCTGTGTCGGATCGGTCTCATCAGAAAGGAAAGAAAGGAGAGCGGTGTCATGACTGGTGTATTCACAGATGTCAATCACATCTCAGGGCAGTAGAAAACTTATCTACCGATGACAACATCCACGATTTTAATAGTTAGTAGGGGCGCGGGGGGGGGGGGGGGGGGGGGGGGGGGACTCAATGCAAAACTGATGTAGACAGAAAAAAAACCCTACACTTGCTAGTATTGCATTAGACAGATCATTATTGGTCTGAGAACATTGTGAGATCTTACTTTTGGGCAGTTTGTGGACCATTTTAGTGAATTTGTTTAGGCTACTAGGCTAGTGTGATTGGCAGAGCAGAGTTCATACATTCACACAACGCATCCAGAGTATACAGAGCAGCTCCTACTCGTGCGGTACTGGCGTTGTAGACACAACGTGAGAGCGCACCTTCTGCCGTTGTAGGAACGGCTGCGACGGCAGGCAGGTTTATACATCGAGCACTGATCCATTTCCGGTTACCGTAGCACAATGACGTAGCGGTCCGTGCTTAAACTCCCTAATGTTTCAAATCCAATCCGCCAAGTGATGCGAAACAAGGAAGCACTCCAGTCGTACACGACGGCGGTGGTGTTGTTGTTGTTGTGTGGATGTTGGGCTTGTTTGCAACATTGTGACGCTTCTCGTGTTACTTTATAACTGCGGGTCGCCTCCTCATCCTCCTCCGGCAGGGATGGAGACAATGTAGCCGTGTGTGTGTGTGTGTGTGTGTGTGTGTGTGTGTGTGTGTGTGTGTGTGTGTGTGTGTTACAGCGTTTGTGTGTACAGAGCTATTACTCTATGGTACAGAGTTGCAAAACCCCTTATGCAAAACAGCGGACTCACCTACTGTATGTCTGGAAGTTTCATTGGGCAAATCCTAGGGGGCGTGGCGTTTTTCAAACAGGCATTAGCAAACCATAGAGTAACACTGTAATAGCAAACCAGCGACTGCTGCCTAGACTGGAGCGCCACTCTCTCCAGTAGAACAACAAACGACATCATGTATTATTAACTGTACAACAGTAACACCAAACAGCCAGTGGCATGACATTGGCATCTACAAAGATGATTTAGGGGAACATGTACAGTAGATGTCTCTCATCGCGCAAACTCCGTCCACTTCATGGGGCCAGCCCAATGGCGGCTGTTCTACATAGGCCGCTTTTACATGCACAGAATCTATTCGAAAATCTATTCAGCTTTGCACAAGTAAAGTATTCATTCTGTGCATGTAACAGCGGCCATAGACCTCTATTGAGAATTGGGACGAACAAGCCCTGGACCGGAAGTAGGCAGAAATGCAATGAACTCGGGCAACAGCCCAGATTTAATAATCTTAAACCCTTTTATTTTACACCGGTTTCTAGTTCTAATAACGAACATATACTTTAGTTGTTGTTAAAACAGTTTACATGTTGCACGCCTGCTGCCTAACCTGCACGAACAGCGCTCGAGCGCTCAGTTTCTGACCCCTTAATGTCACAACTCTTCTACTAGATGACTCTGCTCTGCTCTCCAACCTTTATGTTGAAGTCCACATGTCGGAAAGTCCCATGTTCCATTCTCGGTGGGATTGACTCACTTAACTGGAGGCAACGATGCTGTGGTCAACCAGCTGATCGATAATATCAATATATCACTAGTTCACGTTGGTTAACTTCGAGGGGGTTCTAATAGGACATACATGGAGGATACATTAATACCCGAGACGAGCTGAGTAGTTCGTGTGATTTAACGCGTCGGGTAATTATCGTAGTTTAATGCTTTTTCATTAAAAAAAAAAAGTCTTGTTGATCTGCATCTACAGGCTGGAAGGAACCGCGGGGATACTGATGTCTATTAAAGGATAGTACAATGTCGTCACACATACGTGTACTTTAATCCATCGCACAGCCCTTTCCTTTCGTGGAAAACACGATTTTTCATTCATTATTGTTGAATTCAATGTAAGGCTCGTTACAAGAAAGAGACTGTAAAAAACAGCTTTCAGTGTGGGTCCAGTCAGAGCCTTGGAAATAGACAGAGTTACGCCAACTCCGTTCACTTCATGCGGCTAGTCCCTCTACATAGACTTCTATTGGATAGTGACAATAAATAGTGACAGCCGGAAGTTACTGAATGCATTGAAGCCTATGGGCTCGCGCGAGTACATGAACCACGTGACCAGGCTGTTTTCTGACCCCACAATGTCGCAACTCTTCTACTAGATGGCTCTGGGTCCAGTAGTCTGAATAAGCACTTCCGGCTTACGGACGACGTCATCGCCGCAACCTTTAGCGTGTTGTAGCTTCGTTAGCTAAAGCGTTTCAGTTGCAGCGGGCTGTATTCTGCATTGTGCTACTTATAGGACCTTTAATGGAAATAATGATTATAGTAATGAAATGAAAAGTTATAGACTCTGTAACATTCTGACGATATGATCACAGATCAGTTGTGTTTTAGATCGTTGTAGGGATTAATTGCTGAGGTTGAACGTCTTCTCTGTGTTTGACAACAGTGCTAGAACAAATGAGAAGAGGCCTGCAAATGAATGCTGTAAGTTTAGGTTCTATTTCTTAACAACGGCACTGTGTGTTTGGGGAACATTTATGAGCTAAGCGCTAATACCTTTAAAAACATGTAATGTTTACATTGTATATGCGGGGGCGAAACCCTAATGTTCGGGATAAGGCAGCTCTATTCTAGCTAACAACACTGTGCTGCTGGTTAGCCCAGATGAGTTAGTTCTTATGAGTTGGGTCGGTGATAGAAGATAGGATCAACGTTATGAACGAGATGAACAATCCAGGATTAGTCATGATGCCACAGCAGGAAAAGATGGAGTTGGATCTGGACATCCCATCATCTTCACTGCAGGGTCACAGTGATGGACAACTGAGAAGATCCAACAGCGCACCCATGATCAATGGCCTCAGGTTATTGTCCCTTGTTCACTTGCTCATGCTTGGCTGTATCTGGTGCATATCTCCACTGCTCCTGTGTACTGCTCCTGAAGACTAATACTTGGCAATCACCTACAGAATTTTCATTCGTTTATCCCAGTTGTTAGAAGATTTTACATGTCAAGGACTGCTAAATGGACACTAATTAGCCCGTGAACCTCCATTTGAAGACATGCCAGCAGGATCCCCCAAAGACCCCTATGAGCCATGAGAGATTTATTTTTTGTTTAGTTTTTCATAGCAGTTTTAATTTCAAGGACTCCCAGTCCACATGTATATTAGTCTATGGGCCACCATTTAATGTAATTTCTAACTCCCAAGATCCCAATTTATATTGTAAAGTCAATTTTAATTTAACTATGAGAGTACACTCTCTGAGATACAGACCCATAAGGGTCAGTTTAGTTCCTATGACTTCCTATATTGTTTAGCCGGCCGTCCCCTTGGAACTCCCTCAAGGACCCCACTTGGGTAACCACTGGTTTATCCTGCCTGTCTTGTGTAAATGACTCAATTTCTTCTAATTTAAGTGGCTGAACTGAATTAAGTTCTTATCTTTCATTTGAATGACATGCCATAGAATATAATGTATTGCTATGCTTAATTTAAATTGCTCTGGATTAAGAGAATCTGTTAAATGTTTAAGTTGTAAATTGGAATCTTGACTGTCATTATAGTGACAATTCCCAAGTTTTCCAGAGAGAGATCCTGCGCTGCAGAAGGAACAGTACTACTGTTGTCAACAGGCCAAATATGGTAATTAATTTAGTTTAATTACATGTATTCATTTACTTATGTAACTGCTATAACATGATTGTCAATGTTTGACACATGCCTCTTTACTCACTCTTTTTTTTTTTTTAAAGGTTCCCTCGTCACCTATTCGTGTCCCTAGTACAAGACTTCATCAGATCAAACAGGTAAAAAAAACTGACTGATTTCTATTAAGTTACACATACAGGTTTTGTGCTGCAAAAATAACAATTTATGAACCCATAATGTGTCGTGATACAACATGTGATTGTACTGTATAGCTGTACTGTTTCAGTGGTCAGGTTATTGTGGTTAAAGTTTGTATGTGCATGCAGGAGGAGGGCGTTGACGTCATGAATAGGGAGACTGCTCATGAGCGGTAAGTTCTGAACCCATGGGGTTTGACAATAATCAATGCATGTAGAAATGTATTTGTTGTTGTGTTCTAAAGTTGGTTTTGTGTCTCCCCCTTAGGGAGGTGCAGGCAGCCATGCAGATTAGTCACTCCTGGGAGGAAAGCCTCAGTCTGGTAATGAACTATCTTGCATCACACATATGTCTTGTTGATAGCAGACTGCTGAGCGAGTGCTGGCACTTTAGCATGGGGTGGTCAGGTCAACATGGAATTAACTCTGTACTGGTCATATAAGGAGGGTCTTCATTACTTGAGGGTACAGTGTTTGATGAGGTCAGATCAACATATGGAATGCCAGAACAGGTTGGCTCCATACAGTATTGGAGTCTAAGGGTGGTTGCAGGGACAATCTCTTGTGTGTATAGAGTTTGATGGTGGCCCAGGTAGGTTCAGGCTTTAATTTTTGAACTAATTTTGAATGGACTGTATAAGTCAAAAAAAAGGCAACATCGAAGAGTTAGGGTGGATGGTGAAGGATTGACATGCGGAATGTCAGAACATGTTCTGACATAACCATATAGGGAGATCTAAGGGCTTGAGTTTAGATGTTGCTGGCCAATATGGATGACATCAGGGATCTCTATATATGGGCTTAACTGCAACCACAGCTCACATTCAATATGGCATCAGGGTCTTCACATCTCCATCCCCGATGATATCACAATCTCACTGAACTGGGAAATGTGTAAGTTCTTACTCCTAGGTTATCTAATGTAAACCTATGGTATAGTTTGATGATATAGTACAGAAACTGTACTGACTTATGCCAGTGTCCTTGGTGTAATAATTGCATTATTGTTTCAGAACGCTTGAAAAATCAGCATGTTTTGTTATATATTACAGAGTGACACCGACACTTGTGAGAAATCGGCATCATCATCTCCAAAGCGAATTGATTTTGTTCCTGTGTCACCAGCACCGTCCCCAACCAGAGGGATTGGAAAGAAGGTACATCTGTCACAAGACAAAAAAGAAAGATGATTTAAAAGTTACTCAATTGCATGAGAGTGCCACTTGGCAAAATGCACAGATTTAAAAATAAGGTGAGGTGTAATTGATGTGTGATTGTGTCTTTATTATCTTTGCTATGAGCAGCAATGTTTCTCTCCTTCACTACAAATCCTTGTGAGCAGCAATGGACTGACGCCAAGTCCAGTACCCAGTCCAACACGACGCTTCAGGTGAGTCTTTGTCAGTCCTCTGGCTTTGTCAGTCCTCTGGCTTTCAGACAGCTTTGTGTACCCCATAGCGATGGTCACAGCGAGGCCGAGCTCTGTAATAATATACTGTATATTGAGGACAAAAACTGAGGCCAGAAAATTGAGGATGCCACAAGTTTTTAACCAGATTGGACATTGGGATTAAAAGTGAGGGCAAAGATGACTGGCTGGAAGATAATGATGTATGTATGATGATTAGAGTGCGCCTGACTTCACACGAGTCCCGACTTTCATATGTATAGTATATGTGTATTTAGTATAGCATATGTGTATTTAGCTGTATAAATAAATCAAAGTTAAAGGCCGCATTTCTGCTTTATTTGGGTAGGGCTGTGAGAGAGGGGAGGGTATACATGATGCGAAAAAGGTCCTTGAGTGGGAATTGAAGATTGTTTCTGAACAATCTAAGCCTAATACCCGCCTTCTGTGTAAACAGAGTTACACACACAGTAACATATGCAAATATTTTGCATGAAATGTAATAAACATCTGCTTTCGAAACTTTTCACACTACACTGCTGTGGTAACAAGTGTTCCATTGTTCTCTAGCCGTCGGAGCCAGAGCCCAATTAACTGCATCAGAGCCAGCATACTGGGGCCAATCAAACGCAAAGGTGGGTCACTTTAACAACCTTTGATAAACCTTCCACAAAGTGTGCTTTACCACCAGCTCTGCATTGATGGGAAACGAAAAGAATTTTAATTCTATTAGGGAAGAGACACTTCCAGAAGTGAAGAGTTGAATCCTATGAAAGCAGTTTGTCTGTGTGTTACAGGGGACATGGAGACCGAGAGCCAACCTAAGAGATTGTTCCAGGGTACGACCACCATGCTGTCTTCTGATGTTTCAGACCACAGTTCATGGTATGACATTTCATGTAGATCCTCATCACCAGTGTTGGGCAATATTACTTAGGAGAGTAATATCTTTACTTTACTTATGACCCCTTAGAAAAGCCAATATAATTACTTTACTTATTACTAGAATCAAAGAATAATATATTACAATATTACTTTCCCAATTCCCCCCTCCCACACACAAAGGTATAGAGATGTACAACACAATCTGTTTAGTAACAACTTGCGATAATTTGTAGTATATGTCCTGTGTGCAGAATGCTGAGGTGGATTAGGATCTACAAACTACAGTGTATCTCTGTTATCTGTTGGTAGCTTGTAAATCTGTTCTATTTTCACGTGTAGCAACAAGTTCAAAAGTAATAAGTAACTAGGCATGTTTTGGCAGAGTAATACCTTTACTTTACTTTTAATTCGAAAATGTAATATTATAGTAATATGTACTATTTAATTAGTAGACTATTTCTAATTACTAACCTAAGTGTACTGGAAAACTTCAAGCTTCAGACATTTTTTGATACTGTACATACTGTACAGAACGCAGAGAAGCACTATGGGTTAATTAGTTACTGAGAAAACAAGCAGAGCTGCCGAAGCAGACAACCGCAACACTCCATGTTAAAAAATATTCTTCCAGGTGCAAGGCTCAGAGATATACGTAGAAAACAGAGAAAATGCCAGCACTCATTAAATGTCCTTTCTAATGTTCTTTATTTACCTCGCATAGTGTACAGCAACGAACGCGTTTCGACCTGTGTGGTCTTCCTCAGCGTTGTAGTGGACAACAGATAGTGAGGTGAATATATACAAGCTAATGCCATCATGTGGTCACAGGGTAATTAGTCAGCTGACAGCTGTCCACCAATCACATGACATCAGTGTTAGACATAATAATTGATGCAAGAAATATATACAACAGTAAATATGGACCAAAAAAAAAAAGGGTTATAAAAGATCATACCCATCTAGAATCTATACTATATTTGGGCCGGCCCCTAAACTAAGTCCTCTGTGAGGCTGTTGAACCAAACAGGAAAATATTAAAGACCTTTGAGTCTTGTCAAAGTGAGACTCCTATTATAGAAATAGATAATTTAGAAAATACAACAACAACATCATGTCCCAAACAACAATGGAGTCTAGTCAAAGTGAGACTCAAATATTAGTAAAGAATATAGACAATATAGAAAATGTATTAAAAAGAGTAATATAAAAGAGTAATGCAAAAGCCGGAAGCTCCTGGAGTGTACCCAGACTGGAACTAAATTTATTAGAGAAGGTTTAATAAGTAGAATTGAAGAATTTAGTAGTGTCCAATAAAGAATCGTTAATTTACAAAAAGCAACCCAAGAGGAGTTCCTCGTTCAGACCTTTTGGGTGCTCCGTCTGGAGTGTATGAATCCAAAAAGCTTCACGTTGCAATAACAACCTGTCCCGATCCCCCCTCTTTTCATGGGGTTCACAACCTCAATACCCTGAAACCGCAAAGAGCTGACTGGGTGACCCACAGAATTAAAGTGTCGTGCTACAGAAGATTTTTCATCATTATTCCGGATAGAACTCTTATGTTCTGAGAATCTAGTTTTAATTTCCCTCCCTGTTTTTCCTACATAACATAGGCCACATGGGCATTTTAAGAGATAGACTACATGTTTCGTTTTACAGGATATTCTCCCTTTGACGGAATATTTTTTTCCCGAATGTGGGTGTAGAAATGTGTCGCTTTTGACCATAGCATTACAGTGTATACAATTGTGGCAAGGGAAATTACCAGAGGGGAGTGTAGATAAGAAGTGCTTAGGTGGACTATACAGGTCTGCTCTCACCAGTGTGTCCCTCAAGTTTTTGGCCCTCTTGTGGGCAAATAAGAGTTCGTCCTTAAAGACATGGCCAATGCTAGGGTCACTTGACAAGATGTTCCAATGTTTCTCTACACTCTGTCTAATGCTACTGGAGAGAGGTGAGAATGTGGTAGCACATACAATTCTGTTTGACACTTTAGAGCCTGGTATTTTAGGAGTTAACAAGTCATTCCTGTCCAATTGTCTAGCTCTCTGTAGAGATTTATTCAGAATATTTTCACAATAACCCTTTTGGGAAAACCTGGAGCAAAGTTCCGTAGCCTGTGTTTCAAAGTCACTGTCAGAGCTGCATATTCTTTTAATCCTGACTAATTGACTATAGGGTAAGCCTTTTTTCAAACCTGGTGGGTGATAACTGGAATAATGAAGAAAACTGTTGCGATCTGTCTTTTTTCTGTGAACTTTGGTTGCTAGAGAGTCTGTCTTATTGACTACCACATCCAAGAACGGGATGGACTGCTGACTATGCTCCAAGGTAAACTTGATAGTGGGCATTCTACTGTTTAAATATGACTGAAATTCTAATAAATGTTCAACTGAGGAACTGTATACACAAAAGACATCATCGATAAACCTGAACCAACATTTCAAGTGTTTAGAGAAAGGATTGTTATTGTAAATGTAGTTCTCTTCGAACTTCCCCATAAATAAGTTGGCAAAATTAGGAGAACATGGACTGCCCATACTGACACCCTGACATTGCAGGTAGTAAGAGTTTTCAAACTTAAAGTAATTTCTGTTCAACGCAAGTTTAGCTAGTTCAACCAGGAACTCTGTGGGTGGTTTTTTAACCGTTCTTTGATCTAGATAATAAGCAAGGGCATCGAGACCCTCTTGATTTGGTACATTAGTGTATAAAGCTGAAACATCAAAACTGCAAAGGATGTCAGTTGGTTCCATGTTCTCTATCACCTTAAGTTTGTTTAAGAAATCTGTAGTATCCTTTAAAAAGGAAGGAAGTCTAAACACCAGGTCTTTGATGTGAGTGTCAATATATTGAGAGATAGGTTCAGTGAGTGACTGAATACCGGCAACAATTGGTCGGCCTGGAACAGGTTCTATACAGGATTTGTGTATTTTAGGTAATGTGTGGAAAACTGGACGGATAGGATGTTTTTGTAACATGTAGTTAAATTCATCTTGTGTGATCTGGGACTCAGTCAGAGCCACAGTTAAGAATGTTTCTATTTCTTGTGAGAATTTAACTGTAGGGTCACCATTTAAAGGAGTATAAAAAACAGAGTTGCCAAGTTGACTCAATATTTCTTTTCTGTAAGATTCTTTGTTCTGTATAACAACAGCTCCACCCTTGTCCGCATGCTTAATCACAATACTGGTGTCTTTACAAAGATCAGACAAAGCTCTTTCTTCTTGTTCATCAATATTAGAATGAAATCTTTTTTTATTCAATATAGAGAAATTGTCCATTGTCTCTTGTTGGACCAGTCTGCAGAAAGTGGCTACAGAGGGATTGAAAGCCGGTGGGACGAAAGTACTTTTTGCTCTAAATTGTTTACTCACCCCGGAGGGTATAGATGCCGTAGCATCACTAATAACACGCTGAGGAGATGATAAAGTGTTCGTGGCTCCCTTGGCAAAGAAAGCCTTCAGTTTAACTGATCTGAAAAACTTAAACAGTTCGATCCTCGTGGTGAAAGAGTCTGATTTGGTGAAAGGGACAAACGATAAACCTCTAGAGAGGAGGGACTCCTCGTGTTTAGTCAACTGTCTGTCGGAAAGGTTTATTACGTTCGATACCTCATCTGACCCCGTCTGTTGTTGTTCGGCCTGGCGGTGGTGGTGGTGTCGTCTCCCTCCACGCCGGGTCGGTCGTTTCTTGATCGAGTTTGGTAGCGGCCCGTGGGTGCTGCTGGTTCTAAAAAACGCCGCCGTCCACGTGCTGGAGCGGTGGTTAGATGTTCATCTGTGCCCGATTCATCGGTTGACAGGCCACTCGAGGCAGAGAAGTCTCCACGTCTCTGTCCCTGTTGTGATGATCTGTGTCTGTCGCGCCAGGTATAGACACGGCCATACTTGTAGTCCAAGGTGTCTCTGCGGAATTTGTACATCTTGACTTCAGTGAGATGTTTCTCATATGATTCAGTGACAGTAGCGCATTTATCTTTGATTTCTTTAATTTCTTCAGTCGTCAGTTTAGTGGACATGTCTTTCTCTAATTCAGCCAGTTCAGTTTTTGTTTTAGTAATCTCATTGTCTGCGTGCTGAATAATCAACAGCATTATATCAAAAGAAGCCTTGTTGAGAATTTCGTGCCATTTTCTGGCAAACTCACCGCCATCATCGCGGCCCATGGCTGGTTCCTTGATGATGCGTAGCCCCCTTGGTATACGTTTGCTACGGTGGTACTTGGCCATAGTCGAGCCATGTAGAGCAGCCCGAAGTTGCTTCTTTAGTAGATACTGACGCCTGTGTAGAAATGTGGTGGCCGATTCTGTCACGGGGTCCGAGACAGAGATGGAAGAATCCTGGGGAAAGCGGCTCAGAATGTCGTTACAGTCTGTATCAGAGAAAGCCAGAGTGGAGGCTCGAATCTCAGTCAAACTGTCGATGTCCTGGTATGACGCCATGTTGTCCTGCTGTCACTTTGAGGTAGAACTCCGATTGGAGAGAGGGGGAGGTGCGTGGTTCAGTTAAACTGAGAAAACAAGCAGAGCTGCCGAAGCAGACAACCCGCAACACTCCATGTTAAAAAATATTCTTCCAGGTGCAAGGCTCAGAGATATACGTAGAAAACAGAGAAAATGCCAGCACTCATTAAATGTCCTTTCTAATGTTCTTTATTTACCTCGCATAGTGTACAGCAACGAACGCGTTTCGACCTGTGTGGTCTTCCTCAGCGTTGTAGTGGACAACAGATAGTGAGGTGAATATATACAAGCTAATGCCATCATGTGGTCACAGGGTAATTAGTCAGCTGACAGCTGTCCACCAATCACATGACATCAGTGTTAGACATAATAATTGATGCAAGAAATATATACAACAGTAAATATGGACCAAAAAAAAAGGTTATAAAAGATCATACCCATCTAGAATCTATACTATATTTGGGCCGGCCCCTAAACTAAGTCCTCTGTGAGGCTGTTGAACCAAACAGGAAAATATTAAAGACCTTTGAGTCTTGTCAAAGTGAGACTCCTATTATAGAAATAGATAATTTAGAAAATACAACAACAACATCATGTCCCAAACAACCCCTCTTTTCATGGAGTCTAGTCAAAGTGAGACTCAAATATTAGTAAAGAATATAGACAATATAGAAAATGTATTAAAAAGAGTAATATAAAAGAGTAATGCAAAAGCCGGAAGCTCCTGGAGTGTACCCAGACTGGAACTAAATTTATTAGAGAAGGTTTAATAAGTAGAATTGAAGAATTTAGTAGTGTCCAATAAAGAATCGTTAATTTACAAAAAGCAACCCAAGAGGAGTTCCTCGTTCAGACCTTTTGGGTGCTCCGTCTGGAGTGTATGAATCCAAAAAGCTTCACGTTGCAATAACAACCTGTCCCGATCCCCCCCTCTTTTCATGGGGTTCACAACCTCAATACCCTGAAACCGCAAAGAGCTGACTGGGTGACCCACAGAATTAAAGTGTCGTGCTACAGAAGATTTTTCATCATTATTCCGGATAGAACTCTTATGTTCTGAGAATCTAGTTTTAATTTCCCTCCCTGTTTTTCCTACATAACATAGGCCACATGGGCATTTTAAGAGATAGACTACATGTTTCGTTTTACAGGATATTCTCCCTTTGACGGAATATTTTTTTCCCGAATGTGGGTGTAGAAATGTGTCGCTTTTGACCATAGCATTACAGTGTATACAATTGTGGCAAGGGAAATTACCAGAGGGGAGTGTAGATAAGAAGTGCTTAGGTGGACTATACAGGTCTGCTCTCACCAGTGTGTCCCTCAAGTTTTTGGCCCTCTTGTGGGCAAATAAGGGTTTGTCCTTAAAGACATGCCCACAAGAGGGCCAAAAACTTGAGGGACACACTGGTGAGAGCAGACCTGTATAGTCCACCTAAGCACTTCTTATCTACACTCCCCTCTGGTAATTTCCCTTGCCACAATTGTATACACTGTAATGCTATGGTCAAAAGCGACACATTTCTACACCCACATTCGGGAAAAAAATATTCCGTCAAAGGGAGAATATCCTGTAAAACGAAACATGTAGTCTATCTCTTAAAATGCCCATGTGGCCTATGTTATGTAGGAAAAACAGGGAGGGAAATTAAAACTAGATTCTCAGAACATAAGAGTTCTATCCGGAATAATGATGAAAAATCTTCTGTAGCACGACACTTTAATTCTGTGGGTCACCCAGTCAGCTCTTTGCGGTTTCAGGGTATTGAGGTTGTGAACCCCATGAAAAGAGGGGGGGATCGGGACAGGTTGTTATTGCAACGTGAAGCTTTTTGGATTCATACACTCCAGACGGAGCACCCAAAAGGTCTGAACGAGGAACTCCTCTTGGGTTGCTTTTTGTAAATTAACGATTCTTTATTGGACACTACTAAATTCTTCAATTCTACTTATTAAACCTTCTCTAATAAATTTAGTTCCAGTCTGGGTACACTCCAGGAGCTTCCGGCTTTTGCATTACTCTTTTATATTACTCTTTTTAATACATTTTCTATATTGTCTATATTCTTTACTAATATTTGAGTCTCACTTTGACTAGACTCCATGAAAAGAGGGGTTGTTTGGGACATGATGTTGTTGTTGTATTTTCTAAATTATCTATTTCTATAATAGGAGTCTCACTTTGACAAGACTCAAAGGTCTTTAATATTTTCCTGTTTGGTTCAACAGCCTCACAGAGGACTTAGTTTAGGGGCCGGCCCAAATATAGTATAGATTCTAGATGGGTATGATCTTTTATAACCCTTTTTTTTTGGTCCATATTTACTGTTGTATATATTTCTTGCATCAATTATTATGTCTAACACTGATGTCATGTGATTGGTGGACAGCTGTCAGCTGACTAATTACCCTGTGACCACATGATGGCATTAGCTTGTATATATTCACCTCACTACCTGTTGTCCACTACAACGCTGAGGAAGACCACACAGGTCGAAACGCGTTCGTTGCTGTACACTATGCGAGGTAAATAAAGAACATTAGAAAGGACATTTAATGAGTGCTGGCATTTTCTCTGTTTTCTACGTATATCTCTGAGCCTTGCACCTGGAAGAATATTTTTTAACATGGAGTGTTGCGGGTTGTCTGCTTCGGCAGCTCTGCTTGTTTTCTCAGTTTAACTGAACCACGCACCTCCCCCTCTCTCCAATCGGAGTTCTACCTCAAAGTGACAGCAGGACAACATGGCGTCATACCAGGACATCGACAGTTTGACTGAGATTCGAGCCTCCACTCTGGCTTTCTCTGATACAGACTGTAACGACATTCTGAGCCGCTTTCCCCAGGATTCTTCCATCTCTGTCTCGGACCCCGTGACAGAATCGGCCACCACATTTCTACACAGGCGTCAGTATCTACTAAAGAAGCAACTTCGGGCTGCTCTACATGGCTCGACTATGGCCAAGTACCACCGTAGCAAACGTATACCAAGGGGGCTACGCATCATCAAGGAACCAGCCATGGGCCGCGATGATGGCGGTGAGTTTGCCAGAAAATGGCACGAAATTCTCAACAAGGCTTCTTTTGATATAATGCTGTTGATTATTCAGCACGCAGACAATGAGATTACTAAAACAAAAACTGAACTGGCTGAATTAGAGAAAGACATGTCCACTAAACTGACGACTGAAGAAATTAAAGAAATCAAAGATAAATGCGCTACTGTCACTGAATCATATGAGAAACATCTCACTGAAGTCAAGATGTACAAATTCCGCAGAGACACCTTGGACTACAAGTATGGCCGTGTCTATACCTGGCGCGACAGACACAGATCATCACAACAGGGACAGAGACGTGGAGACTTCTCTGCCTCGAGTGGCCTGTCAACCGATGAATCGGGCACAGATGAACATCTAACCACCGCTCCAGCACGTGGACGGCGGCGTTTTTTAGAACCAGCAGCACCCACGGGCCGCTACCAAACTCGATCAAGAAACGACCGACCCGGCGTGGAGGGAGACGACACCACCACCACCGCCAGGCCGAACAACAACAGACGGGGTCAGATGAGGTATCGAACGTAATAAACCTTTCCGACAGACAGTTGACTAAACACGAGGAGTCCCTCCTCTCTAGAGGTTTATCGTTTGTCCCTTTCACCAAATCAGACTCTTTCACCACGAGGATCGAACTGTTTAAGTTTTTCAGATCAGTTAAACTGAAGGCTTTCTTTGCCAAGGGAGCCACGAACACTTTATCATCTCCTCAGCGTGTTATTAGTGATGCTACGGCATCTATACCCTCCGGGGTGAGTAAACAATTTAGAGCAAAAAGTACTTTCGTCCCACCGGCTTTCAATCCCTCTGTAGCCACTTTCTGCAGACTGGTCCAACAAGAGACAATGGACAATTTCTCTATATTGAATAAAAAAAGATTTCATTCTAATATTGATGAACAAGAAGAAAGAGCTTTGTCTGATCTTTGTAAAGACACCAGTATTGTGATTAAGCATGCGGACAAGGGTGGAGCTGTTGTTATACAGAACAAAGAATCTTACAGAAAAGAAATATTGAGTCAACTTGGCAACTCTGTTTTTTATACTCCTTTAAATGGTGACCCTACAGTTAAATTCTCACAAGAAATAGAAACATTCTTAACTGTGGCTCTGACTGAGTCCCAGATCACACAAGATGAATTTAACTACATGTTACAAAAACATCCTATCCGTCCAGTTTTCCACACATTACCTAAAATACACAAATCCTGTATAGAACCTGTTCCAGGCCGACCAATTGTTGCCGGTATTCAGTCACTCACTGAACCTATCTCTCAATATATTGACACTCACATCAAAGACCTGGTGTTTAGACTTCCTTCCTTTTTAAAGGATACTACAGATTTCTTAAACAAACTTAAGGTGATAGAGAACATGGAACCAACTGACATCCTTTGCAGTTTTGATGTTTCAGCTTTATACACTAATGTACCAAATCAAGAGGGTCTCGATGCCCTTGCTTATTATCTAGATCAAAGAACGGTTAAAAAACCACCCACAGAGTTCCTGGTTGAACTAGCTAAACTTGTGTTGAACAGAAATTACTTTAAGTTTGAAAACTCTTACTACCTGCAATGTCAGGGTGTCAGTATGGGCAGTCCATGTTCTCCTAATTTTGCCAACTTATTTATGGGGAAGTTCGAAGAGAACTACATTTACAATAACAATCCTTTCTCTAAACACTTGAAATGTTGGTTCAGGTTTATCGATGATGTCTTTTGTGTATACAGTTCCTCAGTTGACAATTTATTAGAATTTCAGTCATATTTAAACAGTAGAATGCCCACTATCAAGTTTACCTTGGAGCATAGTCAGCAGTCCATCCCGTTCTTGGATGTGGTAGTCAATAAGACAGACTCTCTAGCAACCAAAGTTCACAGAAAAAAGACAGATCGCAACAGTTTTCTTCATTATTCCAGTTATCACCCACCAGGTTTGAAAAAAGGCTTACCCTATAGTCAATTAGTCAGGATTAAAAGAATATGCAGCTCTGACAGTGACTTTGAAACACAGGCTACGGAACTTTGCTCCAGGTTTTCCCAAAAGGGTTATTGTGAAAATATTCTGAATAAATCTCTACAGAGAGCTAGACAATTGGACAGGAATGACTTGTTAACTCCTAAAATACCAGGCTCTAAAGTGTCAAACAGAATTGTATGTGCTACCACATTCTCACCTCTCTCCAGTAGCATTAGACAGAGTGTAGAGAAACATTGGAACATCTTGTCAAGTGACCCTAGCATTGGCCATGTCTTTAAGGACAAACCCTTATTTGCCACAAGAGGGCCAAAAACTTGAGGGACACACTGGTGAGAGCAGACCTGTATAGTCCACCTAAGCACTTCTTATCTACACTCCCCTCTGGTAATTTCCCTTGCCACAATTGTATACACTGTAATGCTATGGTCAAAAGCGACACATTTCTACACCCACATTCGGGAAAAAAATATTCCGTCAAAGGGAGAATATCCTGTAAAACGAAACATGTAGTCTATCTCTTAAAATGCCCATGTGGCCTATGTTATGTAGGAAAAACAGGGAGGGAAATTAAAACTAGATTCTCAGAACATAAGAGTTCTATCCGGAATAATGATGAAAAATCTTCTGTAGCACGACACTTTAATTCTGTGGGTCACCCAGTCAGCTCTTTGCGGTTTCAGGGTATTGAGGTTGTGAACCCCATGAAAAGAGGGGGGGATCGGGACAGGTTGTTATTGCAACGTGAAGCTTTTTGGATTCATACACTCCAGACGGAGCACCCAAAAGGTCTGAACGAGGAACTCCTCTTGGGTTGCTTTTTGTAAATTAACGATTCTTTATTGGACACTACTAAATTCTTCAATTCTACTTATTAAACCTTCTCTAATAAATTTAGTTCCAGTCTGGGTACACTCCAGGAGCTTCCGGCTTTTGCATTACTCTTTTATATTACTCTTTTTAATACATTTTCTATATTGTCTATATTCTTTACTAATATTTGAGTCTCACTTTGACTAGACTCCATGAAAAGAGGGGTTGTTTGGGACATGATGTTGTTGTTGTATTTTCTAAATTATCTATTTCTATAATAGGAGTCTCACTTTGACAAGACTCAAAGGTCTTTAATATTTTCCTGTTTGGTTCAACAGCCTCACAGAGGACTTAGTTTAGGGGCCGGCCCAAATATAGTATAGATTCTAGATGGGTATGATCTTTTATAACCCTTTTTTTTTGGTCCATATTTACTGTTGTATATATTTCTTGCATCAATTATTATGTCTAACACTGATGTCATGTGATTGGTGGACAGCTGTCAGCTGACTAATTACCCTGTGACCACATGATGGCATTAGCTTGTATATATTCACCTCACTATCTGTTGTCCACTACAACGCTGAGGAAGACCACACAGGTCGAAACGCGTTCGTTGCTGTACACTATGCGAGGTAAATAAAGAACATTAGAAAGGACATTTAATGAGTGCTGGCATTTTCTCGTAATGTTTTCTATTTAATTAGTTACTGCCCAACACTGATCATCACAATGTTCAATTGTTCAATGCTGGAATTTCAGTGCTATAAAACTGTACAGGTTAAATAACTAGTCGCTGGCAAACGCCACATGAGTATTTGGAATTAAATTTAAATTTGGATTAACCCTTAGTGTACTGAACGCGTTTTGGTGTTCTAAGCATTATGTTTTAACTATTGAAAAATATAGCGCGCCACCGAGTGGCGCGCTATGAGCTTGTATCTCTGCTATTTTTGAAAAATCGTGAAAACGTGGTGAAATCTTTGAATATTATGTTATTCAGAAACTAGAAATCTAGACAGGACACTATAGTTGTGTTGTGTTTTAACTATTGAAAAATAGCAGATCTACAAGCTCATTGCGCGCCACCGAGTGGCGCGCTATGAGCTTGTATCTCTGCTATTTTTGAAAAATCGTGAAAACGTGGTGAAATCTTTGAATATTATGTTATTCAGAAACTAATTTGTTGCTCTAACCGTTCCAGTCACTCTCCAGACTTGCTGGACGGCAGCCTCAGCAGCGTGAGTTCCTCCACGGACTCCCCTGGAAAGATGGAGGGAGTGTCGCCGTCCTCCAGTAACTCTCCCTTCGCTTCCATCCAGGACCTGTCCCCAAAGTAAACAGAGAATCACCAGAGACTCTAAAGGAGTACATCTGAGTCTCCTCGGTTCTGCCGCCACCTCTCAGTCACGTAGGCTTTAGTGGAGTTTCCATGTTGCTGTTGCAGAGCTGTTTTCCTCTGGATGGAATGGGAAGCCATGGAAGATGTCTGCTGTGTAGAGAAACACTGAGCACCAGCTGCTAGTTGTGGATCTCATACGGTGCTTCTGTGATTTTGTATTTGTCACACCAGTTCTCTCCACTGGAGAAAGACACCGAACACTGGATGGGGGAAAAGGATAAACTAAACAAATGACTACAGTATTTGGAGATGTACAATGTCCTCTTAACCAACAATGTGTTCCCATATTGTGCAGGAACAGAGATGACATCTACAGGCCTTTGTTTATACAGGTTTTGTATGAAAGGATTTAACTTATTGTCGTTGTTTTTTTGTTTTTTTTGTAAAGTATATGTAAGTATGTAAATATTAATCTTGTCAAAATATATAGTGAAACATTTGTGACTGGCTGTGAGATGAATGCAGGCATAACAGCTAAAAACTATTTTCTTTTTAAATGAGTGGATTATAAAAAAAAAGACTACTTCCACAGGGTCAATGATGAGTTGAGTTCACCCTCATCCTTACTGTAAAATAAGTTGTGTTTTGGGTGGATCTCCTGCAGGCTGTCAACTGTGGTGAAACAATAAACCAGTCTTTGGTTAACTTGCTGTGATTTCTTTTTTACGGTCTGGGTAGCAGACTGATCCAGTAGAGAGAGAAGATAGATGAGAAAATAATAGTCACCACTGTGAGGGATTGAACACTAAATGCTACTAATCCTGTTTTGTGCTCAGGACATTATCGGAGACTTGCAAGCTGTGCTGCTTCCACATCTCTTACTCAAATCCCTGCTGGCACATTGTTCTGGTTTGTGAAAGTTTTTGTGTGGTTTCTTTTTCTCCCCATATGTTTGATTTTGGTTAAAGTTGGATGCTGATAGTTTTCTATCCTCCATTTTAAAACCAGCATGACATTTTCTTAAATTATAGGCTGTGTGTTTAAAGTAAACAAATGCCTAAATGCAAAATGGTGCCGTTACATTTGTCATGTCTGCTGTCATATTTGGTAAACATATGTTTTGCAAATGTAAACATTTTGACAGTATTTTTTTCTTCAGAAATCAACCAGATCCATTTGATCCTGCATAGTATATACAGCCTGTAATTTCTCAGTCTATATACAAGTGGACCCTCAAATCTATGTTAAAGCTTAAGGAGATTAAATGATTGTAAGTCAGTTATCTTGAGGTATGATCTCTGAACTGTTTAAGGAAAAACACATTTGGTTGGAGTTAATGTTGAATGTCTTTCCCTGGAGAAATGAAATGAAGATCTCTTCCCTTCAGTATTGTCTAATTGAGGTTGTCTGATGAACCAGATTGTCCTTATGTCTTGGACATGTTCTTTGCTTACAACCATTGCTATCAATGTGGACAGAATAAATTATTTCTAAAATTATATACATAACTCATTTTGATGTTTTATAAAGATGAGCATTGTGCGTAATCTACCGCTAAATTTACATGAAGGTTGTGTGGTTGTGTCTGTATTTTTTTTATAACTAAATTAGCTTATCACAATTGACAGGAATACTTCTGTATACTGTCTGGCTGCAATTCATATAAACTATTGTCAAAAAATATATATAAACACTCCACCTGATTTTAAGCAGGTGCTCTATATGTAACCTGTCGTTGGGATAGTTAAGATGTGATAACTCTGTCATGCATGGCCGCGGGAAGATATTGATAATAGGGGGTGCTGGACGTTCACTATGGGGTGCTGCAAGATGCGCACACACGCAAAATGTGTGTGAATGCGCATTGTGCATGCACATTTTCATGCATTTACACACAGAAAAGTGGCTTTTACCTTCCCTCTCCACATGCATGAGCTAACTGACACAGGTACCTTAGCCTCTGATACAACGATAGAGCATATGTATAAGGCCTATTAACAGGAATCTGTTTTGATTAAAATAACTAGTATTTTCCTCCTCCTGTCCAAGGGGGGCTGTGTCTGAAAAAAGGGGGTGCTCAAGCCCCCCCAGCACCCCTACTTCCCTCAGCCCTGGTGTTGGGATAGTTAAGATGTGATAACCCCGTAGACTTAATACTTGGATGAGGAACGAAGGAATGTCAGATAGGTGCATCACCATTCACATGTTGTGAACAGGCATGGCACTAGTAATCACAATGTCAGACAGATGATTGAGATTTTATTAGACATTTGATGGAGCATTGATATAGTACAGCAAAAACCTTTGGTGACATGTAAAAATGTCATATTGCTGCTGAAAAAGTACAACTCGATCAAATAAGTATCCACACATGCAAGTAACTGCATTTAGAAATCAAAACTTACACTTAAAAAAAAAAAACAAAAAAAAAGTTTACTGTACGAAGACAACAATATAAGGGTTGTTACAGCTGAAGACCATAACATTTTTAATGGCTTTATTTACATTATGTTTGGGCTTGTGTAACAAAAGGCTCAAGTTATTTACCATATTCTGTAACAATAATGGCAATGGAGATACAGATGGAGCAATGTGATGCAAAAAAAAACTGTTTAAATTCAATGCCCTTTGTGTTTTAAAACCCTGGCCAGGGCCCCCAGATGACAAACACCCCAGAGAATGTCTCTCCTCTGTCGTACACATCGGAGGTCTCTATTGTTTGCATCAGTTCGATATTAGGTTAATATATATTAAATCAATTATACTAAAGTGTACATTTGGGGGTGGGGGCATCCCCCTGTTGTAAACACCCACTGGATCATGTGATCACCTTGGGTGTGTCAACATTAAACATGTTCCTCCTTACTCTGTCCAGAGCACTTCATGTACGGAGGATGACCATCGTTAGAAGACCTGAAACAAGTCAGAGAGACAGAGAGACGTAGTAATCAGATCAGTAAAACATACAACCTCCCAGATAAGAATTTATCCTAATAATGGCAAAGATTGCCATTTTTTCCTATTATTGCTGCTGTTGTAATCATTATTAAAATAGATCTGAATAAAATGTTATTTTATTCTATGGTAGAGTATATTTGTGATATTTTAGGATGACCCAAGGTTTGTTGTTGCATGGTGACCCTTGGTGTGGTTAGGGTTTATGTTGCTCATATGACACTAAATAGGTTTCGCAATTAATCGAAGATTCCATCCCCAGTCGTAATTTGCATTGCTACATTTTGAAGTTCACTCACCAAGGACATAAGCAGCTACAAGTTTCTTGTTAACACTTATATGGAGGTAGACAGGCACAGTCGATTCTTTCTCCCCCAGGGTCGGCAGCATGAGAGCGGCTACACACACTAGACCTAGCAGCACTGTCAACAGGCTGGGACCTCCAGACGCAGGACGGCTCTGCTCTGTCAGTCACACCACACATGCACACACATACACAATATACATTCATAGGTGTGCATTAAGCAGCCAATGCCTTTCATAGGGTGTGCAGTTAATAACAAGAAATAACAGTATCCAGAGTTACTCATGAAACACAGTTAAAAGTGAACACTAGTTTGTGCAGTACCCATTTCCACCATTTCCGGAAATTAACCATTTGAATTTAATAAACCTTTCAGTAAGCCCCTCCCCAAACTACTATGATAAAAAAATACATGTTGTGCACATATTTTTCCACTGCATAGGGCATGCCTTGTTGACAGATTTGGGAGATATTTTGAAGGTCTCGTTCCAAAAAAGAACAAGTATTTAATGTGTAATGTCCATTATATTTACATTGGCATGAAAGAGTCTGACTGGAAAGGGAACAGGGCGGGGCTTACTGCATGGTCTATGGACTATGAACTCCTCACTCTTACAGAGATGGGTTACATACTGTACGTATTTGGTGCCATCTAGTGACAAGAATAACAAATGACCTCAGAGATGTTTGTACCTGTCTGAAATGCAGTCTGTTCAAAGAACACACTGTCTGCCAGCTGCTCTTTCATCCTGCGTTCCTCCTCTTGAGGCCGGGTGCCTGCCAGCTCCTGTGTGGCAGAGGGACGCAGAGTAGCCGTCACCTCTTTACGACCGAGAGCCTTCCGCTGACTCTGCTCGGACACCTGTAGCCGGAACTTATCATAGACGCCGTAGTGACAGGCCCGCACATCTCTGTGTCTGATTACTCTGAATGAAACACACACACACACACACAGAGAGCTTTAGATGAGTGTGGTTTGCATGTTATAACACTATGCTCATCATATGCAACACTATAACAATATGGGGGTGGGACTCGATTAAATTTTTTGATGTAATTAATTTGAATCTGTGTAATTAATTAATCTCAATTAATAACATACCAATATTTGACCCAAGAAGCATTTTTTTGTCAATTAAAACAGGCTCGTGTAGCATGTGAGAGTTTTTCTATATCAAAACTGGGTCGACGCAAGTTGGTTAACCAATAACCAGATCAAAATTTGGTTAACTAGATCAAAAGTTGGTTAACCAGATGTAACTCTTTGAGAGCGTAAACATGAAACCAAATGGACCCTTGCGGGTCCATTTGGTTTCATGTTTACACTCTCAAGAGTTAAAATATTCACCATCTGAATTCCAATTCTACGCAACTAGAGAATGTAGAAGATGAATGGTCATTTTGATTTGTATGTTTGACCGTGACATTGTTTCTGAAATTGTGGACAAAAGCAAAATAAATCTTTAGTTTTGGGGTCTGTGTGGCGATTAAAATGAGTTAATTTTGTTAATCGCGTTATTGTTTCTGTGATTAATTAATCTCAATTAATCAGTTAAAGTCCCAGCCCTATAACAAATAAAGACAAAGGTCTACTCACATGTCAACACAGCACTGTGGCTTCACGGCTCCCGTTGCGTCCACCACAGTGTACTTGCTTGGCGCTGTGCACAGCACTGACAAGGGACAAATGGATGATCACATTGACAACTTATAAAGAAATTAGATTTCTTTGACTAACTACATCAATAGCCTGGATTTCACAAACCCCTGCCACTGTTTCATTCACAGTCACTAATGCAGGAGGAGCAGGGTGAAATTCATTTGCGACCATCGCGACAGTTATGCAATACAGCCCCGACTGTTATGCAGTCGATGGAGTCGCGGTCGCAAATGGATCTCGCTGTCTCTCCACAAATGGTTATTTGGTTACTAAACAATACACACAGGTTTTATGGTTAGGTTAAAATAATGACAACTCAGACCAAGAGAATATGAATTGTTTCCACCTGCCTGGTGGTGTACAGTTACAGGGGTTGACACTAAGGTCTCGGAGGCACTTGCCCATCGGGCAAGTCCAAGTCAGGTTCTACTTGCCCTCAGCTCTTGGTCACTTGCCCCCCAAAAATATATAATATATGTAAATTTTGCAGATGTAACTCTTGAGAACGTAAAAATGAAACCAAATGGACCCTTGCGGGTCCATTTGGTTTCATTTTTACACTCTCAAGAGTTAAAATTCATCATCTTAATTAGCCCCAACTTAGTCTACACAACTAGGGAATGTAGAAGATTAATGGTCATTTTGATGTGTATGTTAATTTGCCTGTTTTGTTTCCAAAATCCAGCCTGGAATTGTGGATAGCTAGAAAGCAGTGAAAGACACAGAGGCAGAGTGCAATGACTGCCTTCAAGACAAATTCATCTTGTGTTGTGTTATAGTGCACTAAGTTGCACACTTGCCCGATCGGGCAACCAGGTACCAGTCTTCACTTGCCCCACCATTTTTTTTTTACTAGCCCCGGGCAAGTGTTAGTGTCAAGCCCTGAGTTATATCTCTAGGAATGCCAGTTTAATAGACAGTGTTCATGCAGGACATGCAGGTCATTGAGCATTTCCAATATCTACTGACCTTTGAACTTGAGGGCGAACTCATAGGGGTTGTAGAGTGTGAGCACCTGCTTGTGAGAAGACTGCTCGTCAGCGTAGAACACAAGCTCTGTGGGGAACACGAACACAGGAAGGCTTCCTTCCACAAGCTCCGGCTGGCGGCTCTGCTGCTGCATTGGCCCTCAGTTGAGCTTGGCTTCCGCTTCCACCGTCTGACTGCCTGCCTGCCGCCCCCCACGTCCCCCAGCTCTGTCTCTCTCCACAAACTCCCCACCCCCCTCAGGTGGGAAAGACACTTCCTGACGTCGTCAACTCTTCAAGACCATGATATTAAGAAGGTGCTCTAGAAAAAAAAACAAAAACAAAAATATCACTCACTCTCCTCAGTCTGATGTCACCTCTAGACTCCACCTAGCCTGGCGTATCCTGAAATGATTTTGGCCACGACGTGTTGTCATCCCCAGCCCCTCCCCTGCTGCACTACGTCATATCATTTGGAATGACGCCCACCCCCAAAAGGGTGCCTCCCACTTCTGAGAAGAAAAAAAAAACACTGGGCAGCATGCACATCTCAAAAATGGTGACAGGTGCTGGACAATATATGTACATACTTGAAAGAGAGAGGTTGTCCGCACACTGTCCTTAAGCTCCAAAATATATATTTATTTGTAGGATTGACGGCCACTTCTAACCACCGCGGCTAGCGATTTAGTCCAGGCTTTCCGTTTTCATGCAACACGGCGAAAATGAAAGCTTGGGTGTCAAGGCTAGACTCCACCTAACCGTTTCTTGTCACATTTCTCAACAGTTGCTACTATTTCTTCAAAGCAAGAGTACAGTATAGTGGTTTGTTGTTCACTTTATTTTCTTGGCCACAAATACATGATAGCTAGAGATGTCCTTCTCTCGTTCATTTATATAGTGCCTTTATCCAAGGCGCGCGCACGCACACGCACAGACACACACACAGACACACACACAGACACACACACACACACACACACACACACACACACACACACACACACACACACACACACACACACACACACACACACACACACACACACACACACACACAGCAGAGAGTTTACACTCTACTTATATTACTATTGACATTGTTCACAAGGATTTATTATGCTTACTCTGTCTGGTAACTCTAATCTTGCATCAGTTACTCGGGGTAGGACCATCTGCTCAATGCCTATAAGTGTCAATTGGAAAAACAACACAAACACAATCTGGTTTAACATAAAGCCTGCTCTGGCTTCTCTCCCAGAAACCTCATGGGGTGGATAAACTGCCAGAGGCCCCATATCCTTAGATTCCATGGTGAGAGTCACAGATTTGGAGTTGTAAAGAGAACAAACAAGTAGAACCAAGTCACAAAGTTGAAAACAGAGACAAAGAAGGTGAAGTGAATTCCACATGGCTGCTGCTGTCACGTGGGCGTGTTTACTTTAAACTTGTTAGAACCATACCAAGGATGTCGCAACACCATGTTTTATTATCATTCAAAAATAATGAATAGAAATACACTTAACCAATGGTACAGTTATAGACATGTTAAATGTGTAAATTAATGTTTCACTTTACCATAGTTACATCTGAAAGTGTTAATATGACGTTTGCTATGAATACTAGAATAACTTGGTTAACTATTTAAGTGTAGCTAATACCAAATTCATTAATGGCATTAAGTTACAATGCTAAATAAGTTATTACTTGTAGCCTGGCCTTCTCTAGCTCGTGGGGCAGTGATAGAGATAGGTAACATTATATGCTTACATGACAATGTTGTTAACAACTACACGAAAAGAGGTGAGCTATCGAATACAGTTGCTACTGTAGACTTTGAGGCACTGCCTGTCACACTTGTTAGAGAAAAGAGAGAAAATACCTATTTTTTATCTTTTGGGGGAAAATATTGCATTAATCTTGAGCAATGCACAGAAATATAAGCCTGTGACGTTTTAAGCGCTATCATTAGTGTTGATGACAACCTGGATGACCTAGTGAAACGTGATAATGTTGATAACGCTGTTGTTCAACAGCGACGTCTGGGGTCACACATTTATAAGAGTCGCCGGTTCTCTTGTAACATCGGTTAACGTTAGCTGACTAGTAAACATCAGCTGTTTAACCACAAACAGTGTCTCTATCAACCATACGATGTTGCTGTTTTATTAAGACATAATAAACTGCGTTTTACCTTTTTCGTCGTCAGTAAACGAGCTTATTAACAAATTATCTGTCGGTCCTCCCTGTTTTGTTTTTGTGGCTTTCCCCCCTTTGTTGTCAATAATATGCTGCAGATCGCGCAGTGCATGTTGGGATACACTGGAGGGCGAAGTAGTCCATTCCATTGGAGTGTAAACAGAGTTACGACATCTCCATTCACTTCATGTAGCCAGTCGAATGGCGGGTCTCAGCAGATTTATATTGAGAATGGGGACAGATCCTGGACCAGAAATAACGGTAGTCAGAAACGTATTGAACTCAGGCAACAGCCCAGCTTTAATTATCTTAAATGCCCTTATTTGAGATTATTTTCTGGTAATTAGTACAACCTAAACGTTTACTTGTTATTGTACTTTTAAATAGTTGACATGTTTTACACATACTTAAAATAGTCTTATTTCCTCGTTGAAAGCAATGTATTTCCATCTCCAGTTTGTCCCTATTCATGCTGCATGAACAGCGTGCTCATGAGCCAACGCTTATTAGAAACTGAGCGAGCGCCCAGTTTCTGACCCCTCAATGTGACAACTCTTTTACTAGATGGCGGCTCCCTACTAGTCCATTCCAGTCCCATAGCCTGGAGAGACCGTCGCGGTGGGATTGGCCATAGATATATCTATGGGATTGGCTACATTGGCGTGTGTGTGTGTGTGTGTGTGTGTGTGTGTGTGTGTGTGTGTGTGTGTGTGTGTGTGTGTGTGTGTGTGTGTGTGTGTGTGTGTGTGTGTGTGTGTGTGTGTGTGTGTGTGTGTGTGTGTGTGTGTGTGTGTGTGTGTGTGTGCGTGCGCGTGTGCGTGCGTGCGCGCGTGTGTGTGTGTGTCACACACAAAGTGTTATTGTTAATAATGGGTATCCAAGCCATGGGATGTTAAGCGTGCGCGCGTGCGTGCAGACAAGGACTTTTTGATTTTTGAGATGTGTCTAATCTGGGCAAAGAAAACCGATTCAATGTTGCGCATTGAAGTGTCAACACGCGGCACATGAACGGGTTGTCTGTCAAGCAATGCTTGACAAGGAATAAAGTCAACACTGACTTTCTTATAACGGGTTTGTTTTACGGCAAAGGAAGAGGGGTGAGAATTACATCTACCCTACAGTATGCTGTGAAGCGTGATCTCCACCGTAATAACACCATTACAATTCCCAGCCTCCATGATCATTACAAGACTGAGAGAGAGAGAGAGAGAGAGAGAGAGAGAGAGAGAGAGAGAGAGAGAGAGAGAGAGAGAGAGAGAGAGAGAGAGAGAGAGAGAGAGAGAGAGAGAGAGAGAGAGAGAGAGAGAGAGAGATGGGAGGGAAAGAGGGAGAGTGATGGGGGGAAAGGAGGAGGGGAGAGTTGTTATTAGTGTAGTGTGTATTGTATTTGTCGGTAGGGCGGAGGATGGTAAACATGGCAGCAAAAACAAAATACAACAATATGTTCTCACACTTTCTCCATACCCGTGCGATTTTGCAGAAAGTGGGCGGATACGAAACCATGTCAAACTCATTACACATTATTTATGCAAAGAAGGGCGTGGCTGCAGCAACGGGCCTCAGCCAATAAAACCGTGGAGGTGGGATGTAGACGTGTAGCATAAGGTACTTTTTTGCCTTGACCGAATTGTATGAAAATCAGTAGGTTGCCCCCACCCAAAGGGGACATACTGTACAATCAATAAAAAAAAGAAAATACACAAACAGCGCTTTGACTGAAGTATAATTAGTACGTTTTCACTGCATGTAACAGGTAAAAATGCTGGTCTATTGAGAAAACATGCCAGCAAGAGTTATGCACCAGAACTAGCCATGTATGTTCTATTTGTATTATTTATGTTCAGTCAGACATTCCCAACTTGATTACAAATGTTTGCAACATTAACATGGTGAAACACATCTTGATGTTGCAAGATGTGTTTCACCATATGGTGAAACACATCTTGATGATGCCATCAAGATGTATTTCACCATGCTAATGATTATTTTCAGACCCAAACATATTTTAGATGTGAGAAGTGGGGGGACGCCGTCCCCCCGCGTCCCCCCTCCATTACTGCATTTAGATCAGGGGTTTTCAACCAGTGGTCCCTGAGATGGTTCCAGGTGGTCCCCAGCTAAGTTGGTTAACCAGATGTAACTCTTGAGAGTGTAAAAATGAAACCAAATGGACCCTTGCGGGTCCATTTGGTTTCATTTTTACACTCTCAAGAGTTAAAATATTCATCATCTGAATGAGACATTTTGGAATGTATGTTTTGCTTGTTTGGTTTCCCAAATCCAGCCTGGAATTGTGGACAAAAGCAAAAATAAATCTTTAGATTTGGTCTGTGGGTCTAAAACATCATCAAATGGTGGTCCGTACGTGGCTCAAATCCTGATTAAATGGTGGTCCGTGGGATGAAAAAGGTTGAAAACCCCTGATTTTAGATAATGCAAGAAGTCACTAACTGCCTTACATATTCCGTTCAAGGCCAAAACGTCCTCTTATGTAGGCGTTCCTGCTGGAGTGTGAGAGCAGTGGAGCAGGAGGCTGAGCAGAGTGTCAGAGCAGTGGCACACAGACAGGGGACAGACACAGACATAGAGAAGACCCTCTTTCTGGAGGGGAGGGAGGGGGTCTGATTATTATAACAAAAAAATAATAATATACACACATGTGTGCACGCCCTGGCCGCACAGTATAGCTCATATGTCGATGAATAGGTATCTTAGAAAGCATTTAAAAGCCAGTTAAACTCAACATTTAAAACAAATATGCCTATTCTACTTTTCCTGTTAGACACGTCCGCGTCTATGAATCAGCGCACTTATTTGGGTACGACGTTTCTGGACATTGCTAAAGGCGCGGTTGAGGTCTTTATGAAGGTAAAGAAGGATTCATTTTACCCGGAATTTTGCAAATATAGTTACGAGAGGTCCCTTGGATTAAAAAAAAGAGAAAAAACATCGGGTTTTAATTCTGTATCTGTTTGTTTTTTTTTCTTTTGACAGCTGCGTGGCCGAGACCCGGCTAGTAGAGGCGACAGGTACATGCTCGTAACATTCGATGATCCGCCATACGGAGTGAAGGTAAACTGTCATAAACATTTTTATTTGACCAAGTCGACGACATTTTTCTCTGTCGGTGAGACTTTACTGTCCCTCTGCTTTGTTAGCCGGGGCTCCACGGTGGCGAAAAACGGATTTGTTTTTGTAATAAAATCATCTTAATAAGCCGCAGAGCCGGAGCGGCGCTGCCGTGACCGTCACCATCAGCGGACATTTTGCTTTTGTGTTGAGACGAGCTTTAGCGTTGAGATGGAGGCGGAGAGATTTATTATCTTTTTTGACGTCATCAGTTTCCTGTTATTTCTTTCCTTTTTTCCAACATAAGGCAGTTTTGGTTGGTCAAGTCACCTGCCTGTCATCCCCACGCGCCTCCCTCTGTCGTTTTGATTGGTCACGTCATCTGCCCCTCACTTCCACGCCCCTCCCCTTACATCCGATCTATGGCTGACCTCCATGCGTTGCCTTTGATTGGCCAAATCTGGAACCGAAAGAAAGTTGATAATCATGTCATATAATTACTATATACTTCACTTGATATGTATCACATGATTAATCAGTTGAAATAGTGATATCATCAGGTCTCTGTCCAGTGCAGGAAGCTCACACACAGGCACACGCACACACACACACACACACACACACACACACACACACACACACACACACACACACACACACACACACACACACACACACACACACTGTGTGTGTGTGTGTGTGTGTGTGTGTGTTCTCTCTCTCTCTCTCTCTCTCTCTCTCTCTCTCTCTCTCTCTCTCTCTCTCTCTCTCTCTCTCTCTCTCTCTGTGTGTGTGTGTATTATTGCTATATTATTTCCTGTAGCTTCATGTCAAGTAGGTTAACTCAGGCTGTTAAGTTGTTTATGACTCGTCAGTTGCCAGATATCCTTCTACATCTGCAGGCCATAATGCTCCCTTTATGTCTGTCTATCCTATGATCCTATGAACTATTAGGCTGGCTTGCTAAACAACCATTCAGTTTAACTGTCATCCTTTTAGTCATGTCATCGGTTACTTTGCTCAGTTAATTTGCTCTCATGTACTTTTAGTACATGCATAGTATATTATACTTCAACTCACATATGTATATATGGGTCATTCCACGGAAACGGTATCATTTGCAGTCCCTCTGACCGTTTTAGCTGTATTTTATTGATGGAGTCACTGAAAAATATTTTTTAAAGATTTTTTAATCAATTGAAATGTTCCCTTTAATATTGTGTAAACATTACATGGATTTTAGCTTCATATCAGAAATTATCTTGTTTTCTTTCAGTAGACACCCCCTATTTTGTCCATTTTTCCATGTCCCCAGTGGCCATCGATGAAAGTGGACTTGACATATGACTATTAAACATCAACAAAAATCCAAAAATTATGACATGAGCATATCTATCTATCTGTACTTTATTGCTGGACATGTTTAGTTTTTGAATAAATAGATGATTAATCATTTAAATTGCTTTATATAGCTGTGTCCCTCAGTTGCACTCAACTCCGTTACACAAGTCATTCTTCCCTCTATAACAACAATTAACTGGCCCTTTAGTGACATCAACAATAGGAAGTAGTATTCTACAACTCTTCTGACCATCATGCTACAGAAAGTGGCAATTTATAACCTCATTTTACACCATTTTAGAGGCATTTTGTACTCTCACATGTGGTCGTAAATCATAACAGCTCAACTCCGTTACATGGAATAATGATATAAAACAATTCGTTATAAAGATTCTGTTTGTTATTCCAACAATATATCTGATTCTGTAACCTCAGGCATGCCAAGTCTTCTCTTCTTACTCAACTCAGTTAGAGTAGTGACTATCTTTAGTACAAAAATCACAACTCCGTTATGAACTTAATTGGCTCAACTCCGTTATCAATTAACATGTTAAAAGATATATAAAAAAATAAATTGAATGCCTGAGATGGGGAATTATGTTTTTCTTACAGCTGAAGATGTCCTTAATATTGTGGGCTATTCAGAAAAGTGAAACCTTTCGGTCAAAATTTCGGAAAAAAAAGGCCAAATGATACCGTTTCCGTGGAATGACTCATCTGTACTTCAATTGTTTGAAGGCCAATGTACTAATACTGATGTACTGTTTACTATTGCTATGTATGCGATCATTGTCATGATGCATGCATTTTTATTCATGCTTGCAAGTTGCAGTTATGTTTACTTTGAACATGTGTTTGCAGAAAATTTATTCCCAAGCGGCACAGTACAGTTATTCTTTCAGCCACTAACGTAGGTCAGATTAAAAGCATCATCACCATACAAAAGGACAGTACAGTATATTCATCTTCTGCAGTTGTGTCATGCTCAGTAGAGCCACGAACCAACTAAATTAGATTAACTATTATTAAATGAACAAAATTAACTTTAGTCTGTCCAACTCTGAACAGAGGACTTGCAGAGATTAGTAATAGAAAATAAGAATTTGATTATTTTGATCAGCTACCATGTTTTCTTTCGGTAATTGCTTGAACCCACACTCGGCAATCCTATGTCCAAGTTCCGTATATCCTGCTATATAACCCTGTTACCCTGTTAATCATCATACAACATACTATGAAAGTCATCATCAATGAGTGGAAACTCACGTCATTCCGTACTCTGAACTTACAAGTGTCACATATTTAGCATTAGCATGTAGGGAGTGAGGAAGCCGCTTTATCACTTACCCCTAAATTTAAGCAGTTTATTTGCATTTTGAACTCACTCGATTAAGACTGCTGTGGGCAGAAATGCCCTCATCCATTTGTACATTTCTGTCACTGCTTGTCACTGGCAACTGGTTGGGCTGGGGGAGTGAAGACAACCACATGTCCTCTGATTTGCCATATGTTTTTTCACTTGTCATTGAGGTGTTTTACTTTTACAGAGTGGTTGTAGTTGGGCCAGTTTTGCTCCAGACGAAACAGTTGTGTTACTTACCACAGTGACAGAGAAAGCCTTTCCCTGTTGGCGTAATAAACTGTTGACACTTTGGTGGAAAGAACATTTTTGAAGAGCCTCCTAGCCCGTCCTATGGCCAGCTTTAAGGGTTTGTGTAAACATAAACACTGAAGGTAAAAGTGAAGACGGGAAAGTGAGGATGCAGATTGCGATTGGCCAGAATGAGATAATAATGATAAGACTGCCCCTCACTTCACACTAGTGAAATAAGCTGTAGCGTGAGTTACTGAGTGTGAGACATGGCCAGGACTAGCCTATATGACTTCTACAAGGGATCTGTCCTCAATTAAAATCAATTAAAATACACACTGCTTCATGTCTACTATCTCAGAGTGTATTGGTTTACTACAGGGGTTTTAAAAAGGTGGTTCGGGGACCACCAGTGGTCCCTGAGAGGTGGTCCCCAGGCGAAATGATGGAGACTCAGAGTTGGTAGTCTGTAATTCTAGAGAGCATTTTACGCTCTCAAGAGTTAAATCATAATTAAACTTCTGAATGACTTAATTGTCAGGAATCTGGAAAATGCAGAATAATTATTATTTAACGTTTTGCCAGTTATCTCTCTGGGTCTGAGAGACTAAACTCAACATCAAATAGTGGTCGATGGCTAAAACGCATAATAAATAGTGGGCTCTGGTATGAAAAATGTTGAAAACCACTGGTTTACTATAATGTAGTAATGTTGCATGCATGACTCCATGATGAACTTGGAGTTAAGTTTACCTATTGGCACATCAAGCCAGCGGTGCCTGCTCCAGATCTTTTTATATGCCCCTTTTTCTAGTTTGTCTATCTCTTTCTTTTATTCTGATACCGCCCCCTCTCTGTCTCTCTCTCTCTCTCTCTCTCTCCCTCTCTCTCTCTCTCTCTCTCTCTCTCTCTCTCTCTTTCTCTCTCTGTCTCTCTATCCTTCCCTCTCCGTGTTGCCATGAGCCTGGTAAGCCTGCAGGTCATGGTTAGATTAAGCATAAAGCTGTAGCAGTAAGGTACTTGACCTCACATTCACTATCCCAGCCCATGGGTATATTGCTCTATTCTTATGTGGGAAACTCGTCTTTTTTTATTCTGAAACAATATGACCTATTTTCTGCCTAATAACCACAGAGAAGACGTATGTTGAACGAAATTACATCAAGTCCTTAATACATGTTGTTCATGCAATAGCCATGTAATATATGAGTCTATTGTCAATGTTCACACTTTTGTGTTGTGTAGTTTAACCACTTGGCTGTGGTCACCCTGGGCTATGTCCTCGACCAGCTCCCTTCATGCCTATACACCAAATCACTTTGTGAGACAATAGCCAATCTATAAGTACAGCGCTGCTTTTTATGCAGAATGTTTGCTTTTATGGCAGTATAGGGACACTTGCATTCATGTTTCTGTTTCTGTTAGCATGTGTTTATACTGTATATATACTGCAGTGTGTGTTTGTCTGTATGTTTTTCAGGCAGGTTGGAAGGAGAACCATGCTACCTTCATGAGTGAGCTGAAGAACCTGCAGGCATCTGGTTTGACTACGCTGGGTCATGCCCTCCGTACTGCTTTTGACCTTCTTAACCTCAACAGACTCGTCTCAGGCATCGACAACTATGGACAGGTATACTCAAAAATACCATATAGACAGAGAGAGAGAGAGAGAGAGAGAGAGAGAGAGAGAGAGAGAGAGAGAGAGAGAGAGAGAGAGAGAGAGAGAGAGAGACAGAGAGACAGAGAGAGACAGAGAGAGATGGCCAGAGGTGTGTATGCTGACTAAGTCCAAAAACAAGGTGTTTTCCCAGTGGTAATGATAACAGCTAAATGTTATGTTCCATAACCATGTATGGAGTATGGGGCAGTTCAGCAGGATTGTTGATTGTTTTATGATTAAAGGATGACCCCTACAGGGCAAAGGATGAAATGTTTTTTTTGTTTGTTTTGTTTTGTTTTGTTTTGTTTTGTTTTGTTTTGTTTTGTTTTGTTTTGTTTTGTTTTGTTTTGTGTGTGTGTGTGTGTGTGTGTGTGTGTGTGTGTGTGTGTGTGTGTGTGTGTGTGTGTGTGTGTGTGTGTGTGTGTGTGTGTGTGTGTGTGTGTGTGTGTGTGTGTGTGTGGAGGCCCTTGTTAGTAGGCAGATCTGCTACTAAGCGGTAGCGATAGCGGTATATCCAAGAAACACCACCCTTTGAATGTCAAAACTATTGAAATTAGGGAATTAGATTGGCCAGAGTTTTGGTTTATATCTAACCTGATCCAATTAGCGCATGGAAAATGCAAAATCTATTTGAAATTTGTAGCTTTCTATATTCATCTTTTAAGGATAAAACAATGAACACAAATGATGTTTTTATGGATAAATACATATATTTATAAATTCCCAAAATGCAGATTCCAGAGATGTCTCAGCAATTTAAGTTACATGTACAGATACAGAGTAAGCATCCATGAAAAAAAAAAATTGCAACCCACATGCCAAGGATGGGCAAGCAGTTAGGAGGCAGGTAGATGAAAAAGAAAAAGACGAGGGCAAGGGAGTGCCGAGTCAGGTGCTGTACAGAGTAATGTACAGGTGAGGAGCTGAGAATTGTTTCCTCTACCTACAGGTAGAGCAACCTGTAGGTTTTGGTAAGTCAGTCTGCACGTTCACCTGAGCTTGTTTGTAACAAACAAGTTTGTAACCTTACTGTCTGTCTCCCTTCAGGGCCGAAACCCTTTCTTCTTAGAACCATCTGTCATCATCACCATCACCGATGGCAACAAGCTTACACACTCCTCTGGTGTCCCAGATGAGGTGAGAGCAGTGAACACACTGCATGAATCTAGCATGGCAGTATCTGACATACAGCAGAGCATTTCAGCTAAATTAGGAACTGGCGAACAGCATTAGAAGGGTTGTATATTGCCACTGTCAGGTGGAAATCTTTTGTCCATATGTCCATAAATAGAAAAACGTGTTTTTCTTGTTAATAACACATTTCTTGTTAATAACAAAGAAGTTGGACATTTATTTATAAAATGTTTAAAGAGATCCAACAGCAACCATAGATCGACAAAGAAGTCCTTTTAAAAAGATCCTAATTACATTTCCTGTTTCTCTCTGTCCTTGGGTAGCTGCACCTTCCCCTCAACTCTCCACTACCCGGCAGTGAGCTGACCAAAGAGCCCTTCCGTTGGGACCAGCGTCTTTTTGCCCTGGTGTTGCGGCTCCCAGGAGCCTCCACACCAGACAGCGAGCAGCTTGGCAGTGTGCCGACAGATGAGTCCGCCATCACCCAGATGTGTGAAGTCACAGGAGGTAACGATGTACCAGTCATAGGGCATTGACCAAACATGTTTTTTTGGTAGTCCAATCAAATACATTGGTAGTCGAATACTTTTCGACTCTAGTCATATATACAGTGTGTGTGTGTATATATATATATATATATATATATATATATATATCGTCACCTTCTTAAAATAATCGCCTAAGTCATTTTTTCCAGGTTTTTCAGGAAACACACAAAACTCCCCCCAAAAAATTTTGGGGGAGTTTTGTGTGTTTCCTGAAAAACCTGGAAAAAATGACTTAGGCGATTATTTTAAGAAGGTGACGATATATATATATATATATATATATATATATATATATATATATATATATATATATATATATATATATATATATATATATATATATATATATATATATATATATATATATATATATATATATATATATATATATATCCAATAAAAAGACTTGCTTCTGGGCGTCTCATTGAAACAGTGCATGCCTATTACACTACTGTAACTCAGTAACAGTATGACATGAAAAGTAAGAAATCAACCAACACTCACTACCAACACCCCAGCAAGAAAGAAAATGTTTTGAAAATTAAAAAATATGTGTATTAGTCAAATAATCGAATAGTCGGATATTTAGTTAATGCCCAAACCCATGAAGATGAGGGCAGGGTATCACCAGACTGAACGTTAAATGGATCACTGGCTAATCAGATGAATATGCCTAAAAACATACTTGCCCTCTACTACTAAAATGAAATAAATAAATAAATAATAATAAATAAAATATTTTATTTCTTTCATAAAATGATTCTTTCACGCAATAGGAACTGTTGCAACTGTTGCATGTTGATGATGTCATTTGCCCATTATGGTCTAGAGTCTAGACCTATGGTATGTATGGAATGCATATGCTAAGAAAAACAACTTCCCAGGATAATGTGAGCGTCAAAGCAATATTTTGAATACTTTTTATTACCACGTGCATTCCATATGTTCCATAGGGCTGGACCACACATGGGATATGACATCATCAACTTCTGAAGGGAGCAAAAAAGTAAGTCAAAGATTCTTCATTTATGACAGAAATACAATATTTGAGGTGTTTTAATTTTACTTTTTTAGTTATAGAGGGTAAGTATAATGTTTTAAAGCATATTTGCCTTATCAAAGTATATAAATCTCTTCCTGAAAATATCTAGTATCTTGACAACCATAGAAGCCGCAGTGGCCCCTTAAAAATCATAGTCAATGGCCCTTTAAAAATCATAGTCCAGGGCTTGACACTAACACTTGCCCGCTTGCCCGGGGCAAGTAAAAAAAAAATGGTGGGGCAAGTGAAGACTGCTACCTGGTTGCCCGATCGGGCAAGTGTGCAACTTAGTGCACTATAACACAACACAAGATAAATTTGTCTTGAAGGCAGTCATTGCACTCTGCCTCTGTGTCTTTCCCTGCTTTCTAGCTATTCACAATTCCAGGCTGGATTTGGGAAACAAAACAGGCAAATTAACACATCAAAATGACTAATTAAGATGATGAATTTTAACTCTTGAGAGTGTAAAAATGAAACCAAATGGACCCGAAAGGGTCCATTTGGTTTCATTTTTACGTTCTCAAGAGTTACATCTGGTTAACCAACTTAACTGGGTACCACCTGGAACCTGGGGGGCAAGTGACCATGACCTGAGGGCAAGTAGAACCTGACTTGCACTTGCCAGATGGGCAAGTGCCTCAGAGACCTTAGTGTCAACCCCTGATAGTCCTCCACAACCTCCTCAGTACTCCCCCAGTCCTACTTGTTCTGTAATCAGAGGCAGCTCAGTGAGGCTCTTCCTGATTGGCTTTGTTAGCCAATGACAAAGCTTATGGGGATTTCTTTGGAGCACCTAGAGGTTTCAAGAAGACAAGATTTTTTTTTGGTGATGATGTAGCGCTCACAGAATAACCAGGATTGTTTTCTGGTGCCACATATTTAGATTTTTATTTTGAACAGGATCGTCGTCCTGAAATGCAGAAAATATATACACAAAAGGGTCAGACAGAGAACGATGGCTGTTTCTCTGCAGACTGTCTTTGTACATTGAATTTCCTGCCCAAAACCCTTTCAGAATAAAATCGGTGGAATTCGTTTCTAGAACAGACCATGAATTCAATGGACAACAGTGCCATCTTGTGACCCTATTTGGTAGTGTTTTGCACTGCAGTCTGGTGTAGCAAAATAACTGTATATTGGACTTAAATTCTGGACAATAAAAATAACAAAAGAATGCCAAAAACGTTTGAATAGGGGTCTCTGTGAAACACAAGACTTTAAGAAACATTACAGAATGTGGCCAGATATGTTCCATATCGCCACAATGACCTAATTATAGGAAGACTTCCTGAAAAACATAAAAACAATATTTTACCATAAAATGACATATAGGAGCTTTAACCAGGAATCATTTTAACCTCAGTTATAAACTATGGTTTAGAGTCCCTGATTGTGGATTAGTAAATAACTACTAATTTGTTTATACTGTATAGTAATTTGTAACAGTGAGTTGCGCCATGACTATTTATTGCATGGCGTAACTTAACTAGTAGACTTGTTCTCTTGGTAGTAAACATTAGTAAACGGTGAGGAACAGATATCTGAACGGCAGAGAGCAAGAGAGTTAACTCCTTACTGCTCCCTCTTTGCTCTTCATTCTGATCAATTAGCTGGACGAACCTGGAAACTGTATTCCAAATTAATAGACACAACTAATTAACTCTGTGTTTGTCAGGCCGGTCGTATTGTGTGCGGACGCAGAGGATGCTGAACCAGTGTCTGGAATCGCTGGTCCAAAAGGTCCTAAGTGGAGTCGTTGTCAATTTTGAGAAGACAGGGCCGGACCCGCCAATGGTAGCGGAAGGTACTGTATGTTCTTCTGAAGAAGGAAGAGACAACCGTGATCTTATTCTTAGCAGATTAGCAACAGAAAAAAATTAAATGGAAAAAAGTGAACTGATAAGACTCACAGTGTCACAGTGTCATATTAAAGTCATTATGGGCATCACGCAATTATCTATCTACTGCCAGTATTTGTGTTGTTTTCTTCTACAGTTGACTCATTGAGCCAGAAATATTTGCGTTGTTTTGTTGGCACAGTGAGTAAGAGTCAGTATTTGGGTTGTTTTTGTTCTACAGATGGTTCAGTGGAGTCGAGTCGGCCTGTGTCGTCATTTAGCCCCCAGCCGTGGCACAGTTGTCACAAGCTCATCTATGTACGACCAAACCCAAAGACAGGTGTCCCGGTTGGACACTGGCCCATTCCGGAGTCTTTTTGGCCAGACCAGAACTGTCCTGCTCTGGTGAGTTGGCAGCACATAATAATGTGAATAAAATGCTAGTTGTAGTCATACTAGAAGTCCAAATGAATAACTACTGTTTTTGTTGTACAATTGTAGTTTATGAAAGATATTTAATAAACTATGTGTAGCATTATTTTTAAAATATTATTAAAACAACAGAATTGACATTACCGGTACATTCGTATCAAAATGAAAAAATAACCTATAAGCTGCCCGAGATTAACCTGACTCTGCCAGATTGCGGTAGTAGTAGTTCACAAGTCCCCTCCTCCTACCTTGATCTGGGAACTCTCAAACAGAAACTATGTGGGACAACAGCAGAACAAAAATATGATATATCCAAAATAATTTGGAATTGTAGTGTTGTTAGGTTGTTGTTTACATTAGAGCAGTGGCACAGCTTCAATATGTCATCAGTCTCACGTTGATCCAGCCTCTGGCAGCCGCGTACGGAGGCATATAGCTCCGACCAGATTTTGTTCGGAGAGCATTGGGTCTGCCCCAGTGCTTCCAGATGGGAGCAGTAGAAGGAACGCACTGCTGCCCCCAGATGGCAGAGTCAGATTAGCCCGAAATACCCTGGCCAATCAATGTTTCCCATTCAAACTTTTAATTTACTTTTAAAGAGTGTGTCCTGGAATTATTTTCGTTTTCTATGTGTTATGCCTTCAGTTGGTCTTCTCCTACGTGCACCCTGTAGGTGTGTTTATTAAATTGTCTCCCCACTATGGCTCTAGCCTCCTCGCTCTGCCCATCCTGTGGTGCGTTTCTCCTGTGTGGATTGTGAGCCGATGGTGATTGACAAGCTGCCCTTTGATAAGTACGAGTTGGAGCCGTCGCCTCTGACACAGTACATTTTGGAGAGGAAGTCTCCACACATGTGCTGGCAGGTAGGAAAATCCTTGTTTGTGCCATCAGCTATATTGTATTGTATATTATTATAGGAGATGCCTTAATTAGGTTGATAGCAAAGTAAAGAACAACTGGGAAGAAGTCTGTAACAATACTCTTAAGAAATATAAGGAAAACTGTATATACAGTATACAGATTTGCTAAGCGTGACAAAGGTTTCATCAGTTTAAAACCGTCATTTTATTGTTTATTGGGGGACAGTGGGCAGTAGTGTCCAGCACTAGCTGTTCAAGGGCATTGGCCTCAGGGTTAGTCTATGTCCCCAACAGTGCGTATCTTTTGTGAATTTGCAGTCTTGTGTATTCTAGGACAATGTGGTCTTGTACCGGTAGTTATTTGTGTCTCATGTGATGTGATATCTCCCTGCAGGTGTTGTTATTTGTGTCTCATGTGATGTGATATCTCCCTGCAGGTGTAGTTATTTGTGTCTCATGTGATGTGATATCTCCCTGCAGGTGTTTGTCAGCAGCAGTGCGAAGCACAGTGAGCTGGGCCAACCCTTTGGCTACCTTAAAGCCAGCACCACGCTCACCTGTGTCAACCTGTTTGTCATGCCTTACAACTACCCTGTGCTGCTTCCACTGCTCGGTAATAACACTTCCCTGCACGTTACATCCAGATATTTTTGCCAAAAGGTTGGCTGAATTGGCTAATATATTAGTTATGTGCACCCCTGGTTATTATTAACTGTCCTGGTTTTCTTGCACACATAGTTATGTTTGATGGAGTAGCCGCTGGGAATCAAACCCTTCCATCTTTACTGTTGAATTTAAAAACACAGAATTCTTTCAGATCTTTAATTAGTTGCCTGCCATAGTGACACCCTCTCTTTTCTGTCTCTCTTTCTTGTTTCAACACAAGATGACCTGTTCAAAGTGCACAAACTGAAACCAAATCTGAAGTGGCGACAGGCCTTTGAGATCTACTTGAAGACCATGCCTCCTTATTACCTCTTGGTAATGCGCTAAAGTGCACACAAAGTGTATACACACACACACACACACACACGCACACACACACACACACACACACACACACACACACACACACACACACACAGTAATCATGATTGTTAACATCATGTACTGTATGTATTTCTGTATTCTTCCTAACAGCCTCTGAAGAAGGCTCTGAGGATGATGGGAACTCCAAACCTCATTGCAGACACCATGGACTGTGGTCTGAGTTACACTGTCATCTCCTACCTGAAGAAGCTCAGCCAGCAGGTCCTTAACCAATATATAACAATATATAACAATAAATAATTATTTGATATCCTGATGATTTTGTAAGTTTTCATGGTTAGAATGAAATAAGCACTCAGTCATTTTTATGGTACTTTTATTTGAACAAATAGAGACAGAATATCAACAAAAATGCCCACAAGAAAACATTTTTTAAAGGTTAGAAGTATTTGATCCCATCTCTAAAGAGGAGTGGACCAAAACCCCTCCTGAGATGTGTGCAAACTTGGTCACTAACTACAAGAAACTTCTGACTTCCGTGCTTGCCCACAAAGGTTTCTCCACCAAGTACGAAGTCAGACTGTGCTTGGGGATCAAATACTTATTTCACCAGATCTAACACGAATTAATTCATAACCTTTAAAAAATGTTTTCTTGTGGACATTTTTGTTGATATTCTGTCTCCATTTGTTCAAATAAAAGTACCATAAAAATGTTGTGCTCCCGGTGCGTAGAGACATTACTTGGATTATTTAGGTTACCTTTAAATAACTTCCACATTCCTTCCTCCTGGATGTCCAGGCTAAGATGGAGTCCGACCGCCTAATTGTGTCTGTGGGGAAGAAGGCTCCACAGGAGACGGGTATCAAGGTGAAGAACCATTCCAACAGTTTGTCTCTGGCCCACCGCCGCGACTTCAAACAGCTTCTGCAGGGAATCAGCGGGGAGGTACCTCTTCGCCTCGCTGACTTCAACCTCAAAGAGTTTGCCGGCTTCCAAATCGCACTTCTAAACAAGGTAGCAGCGATGTCACTGATGTTATGTTTAGTAGTACAGTAACAGGACCAGCAGATTTCATTCCATTTGTGCAATTTCTCAGGGCTTGTTCCCTGGTTTATGGTGGGGCTGCGACGTGATTCGCAGTTGCACAATGCAGCCCTAGTAAACATACTGTAACTGTGTTCATAATAGGATGTGAAAGCTCAGGCATACAGAAACGCCTACGACATCCCACGAAGAAATCTACTGGATCAAGTGACAAGAATGCGTTCAAACCTGCTGCGGACCACCCAAAAACTGATCAGGGGTCAGGATGAAGGTACTGTATGTAGTTAAAAACTACGGTCCGAATGGAGAATGTTATTCTCTTATGTCAAGTAATTAAAATCTGTCTTTACATTGTGTTACATCATTATAGAACAGGGGTGGGCAATTATTTTTCCCAAGGGGCCAAATGAGATACATAAAATATTGTGGAGGGCCAAGACTATAAAGGCTGAACTAAAGTCTGTGTAATATTAATTTAATTTCATGATAAAAGTAAGCGTAAGACCAACCATTTTGACACGATTTATTCAGAATTTGAGCCACAGAGGACCGCCATTTGATGACATTTTAGCCCCACAGACTTCAAAACTAAAGATTTCTTTTGCTTTTGTCCACAATTCCAGGCTGGATTTGGGAAACAAACCAGTCAAACCTACAGATCAAAAATGACCACTAATCTTCTACATTCTCTAATTGTGTAGACTTGGGTTAATTCACATGATGAATATTTTAACTCTTGAGGGTGTAAAAATGAAACCAAATGGACCCGCAAGGGTCCATTTGGTTTCATTTTTACGCTCTCAAAGGGTTACATCTGGTTAACCAACTTTCCATATTTAACTGGAACTCTCTCAAGGACCACTGGTGGTCCCCGGACCACTGGTTTAAAACCCTTTCACGGGCCGGTCAGAGTCAGCCAAAGGGCCGCATTTGGCCCCCGGGCCGCATGATGCCCAGGTATGTTATAGAACACACCTGGGCATTATGCGGCCCGGGGGCCAAATGCGGCCCTTTGGCTGCCTCTGACCGGCCCGGGGACCACCAGTGGTCCTTGAGAGAGTTCCAGTTAAATATGGAGTTGGTTAACCAGATGTAACTCTTTGAGAGCGTATAAATGAAACCAAATGGACCCTTGCGGGTCCATTTGGATTCATTTTTACACTCTCAAGAGTTAAAATATTTATCTGAATTAGCCAGAGAATGCAAAAGAATGGTCATTTTTGATCTAGGTTTGTCTGTTTTGCTCGTAAAATCTTTAGTTTTGGGGTCTGTATAGAGGGTCCTGGTGTCAAAATGGTTGGCCTTACTCTTTATTTTTTATCTTGAAATTAAATTAATATTACGCAGCCTTTAGTCTTGGCCCTCCACAATATTTTATGTATCTCATTTGGCCCCTTGGGGAAAATAATTGCCCAGCCCTGTTCTAGAATATACCTGTAACCAGTCAATCTGCTCTACGTTTCTGTCTGTCAGATTATCTCCACAGCATCCCAGTGGCACAGATGGGAAACTACCAGGAATACCTAAAGATGATGCCGTCTCCACTGAGAGAGATTGATCCTGACCAGCCCAAACGCCTGCACACCTTTGGAAATCCTTTCAAACAGGACAAGAAAGTAGGAGGCTTTGTTGATGAATAATGTATACTATCCATATTGGTTTCGTTGATCGATCACAATAGTTTGTTTGGAAAAGTGGAGGAAGATTAGGGGTCAGGGGACGCACACAGAAAAGGTCTTAAGGATTGGGACTTACACCCGAGTTAGTAATCAGGCTGTTGAGTTTTGTCAGCTTGACTCAGCAGGAAAGTTAGTCTTCAATAAGTCTATTTAATTTTAACATAAAATCTAAGGAAATGATGCTCTAATTGGGCTGAAACCTTGAATAAATGTTGGAGTAAATGGAGTTGTACGTCATCCAGACATATACATTAGCATTATACTAATGTCTGGGTCATTGAGAGATGCAGTGATAAATTGCCTGCCCACCACCGCAGAGGTTGTGAGCTTGAATCCTCCGTGGTGCAGGTGCATCCAGCTTTATCAAGCATTTACACAAACAGTAGTAGCAGAACAAATGCTCTATGACAGTGGTTTTCAACCTTTTGGATACCAGGGCCCACTATTGGTTCAGAATTTGAGCCACGGACCAATATTTGATGACATTTTCACCACACCGAACCCAAAACTAAAGATTTCTTTTGCTTTTGTCCACAATTGCAGGCCGGATTTCAGGAAAAAAAAAATCAAACAGATGACCATTAATCTTCTACATTGTCTAGTTGTGTAGACTTGGGCTAATTCACACGATGATTCACATTAATTCACATTATTGTCCATTGGTTCATTGCAGGGGATGATGATTGATGAGGCGGACGAGTTCGTAGTGGGTCCTCAGAACAAAAAACGGATCAACTCGGGTGACTCCAACTCCAGTTCTGCACTGAAGAGACGGAGGAGCATGTCACCACTGTTGCGTCGGCCACAGACTCCGCCATTGAACAACAACCATGTGTTGGGGAAGAGTGTTCAGGGACAGCAGGCTCTCGTCAAGCCCCTCCCACTGCATAAAGGTATGACCAAGACCTCTCTAACCTAACCTCTCTAGGCCATACCTGGGCATTATGCGGCCCGGGGGCCAAATGCAGCCCTTTGGCTGACTCTGACCGGCCCGGGAAAGGGTACAGTGGTTTTCAACCAGTGGTTCAGGGACCACCAGTGGTCCTTGAGAGAGTTCCAGTTAAATATGGAAAGTTGGTTAACCAGATGTAACTCTTTGAGAACGTAAAAATGAAACCAAATGGACCCTTGCGGGTCCATTTGGTTTCATTTTTACACTCTCAAGAGTTAAAATATTCATCATCTGAATTGGCCCAAGTCTTAACAATCAGAGAATGTAAAAGAATGGTCAATTTTGATCTGTTTGCCTGTTTTGTTTATGAAATCAGCCTGGAATTGCGGACGAAAGCAAAATAAATCTTTAGTTTTGGGGACTGTGGGGCTAAAATGTCATCAAATGGTGGTCCTCTGTGGCTTGAATACTGAATAAATAGAGGGCCCTGGTGTTAAAAAGGTTGGTCTTACTCTTACTTTTATCTTGCAATTTAATTAATATTAAGCAGACTTTAGTTCGGCCTTTAGTCTTGGCCCTCCACAATATTTTATGTGTCTCATTTGGCCCCTTGGGGAAAATAATTGCCCACCCCTGCTCTAGGCTTACTTAGTTTCCACCAAGGAGGCTGATCTTTCCAAAATAGCCGCATGAAGCGTTCTGGAGCGGAGGATAAAAATGTCACGTTGTAGTCTGATTTCAGTAGTCACACAGGAAACCACAAGGCGGAATACGAAGGTAGCCATTCATAATACTTATTTTCCTGCCTGCTGACTAGAAATCTTGACTACAACGTGACATATTTTACTGTCCGCTTCATACCGGTTCATACACCCCGAAAGGCAATGCTGCCCAGTCTAGGACCTCTCAGAGTCGGAAATGACGCCCAATTCTGCCTTCAAACTAGCAGCCACAAAGGTTACAAAGTGGCCTAGCGATAGCAACCTTTGCGAAAATAGGAAGAGTATGTTAATTAAGTCAAAAAAAGAAAAAAGCGAATTGTCCGCTGTTTCCATTAACTGATGAAATGCGACCCATGGAAGTCTCGGGAAAAAATAAAATAAGCAATAGATGGCACAGGTTTACCTGTAGCTGTAGGCGAGCTTTTGTTTGTGGTCTCTTTTAATAATAATAATAATAATAATAATAATAATAATAATAATAATAAACTTTATTTATAAAGCACTTTTTTAAACAAAGTTTCAAAGTGCTTGAACAATCAGCAGTAAGGGCAGAAAATACAGCAATAAAACAATGGACACAATTAGAAGGCATTAATAACAACAATAATGAAACATAGGTTGAATTATATAGATAAAAAGGCCAACCTGTAGATGACTTCTATAAATGAGTTTTTAAAAGACATTTAAAACTAGTTAAGGATCTGGTTAATCGAAGATCCTCCGGTAGGCTATTCCAAAGCTTGGGTGCTCTTTTGTGTCTGTTTGTATGAATGCACTTGATGTGTTCTGTATTTGTTGTATGTTGCTGGACCCCCATGAAAACCAGATGGTTCATCTCATTGGGGATGTCCATTTTTTTCAACCAAGGTTCATGTTTTAGGTTATTGTTAGAGAAAGAAAAAGATGGGTGTTCATTGTTTTACATTTGCTGCTTTCTTTAGTTTTAGGGATTTTAGCTATGGGTGGGGGCATTCTAACATGGTCCTAAATACATTTTTGTTTACAAAATTTTAAAGCATTTTTTTAACTACCTACTACAGTCCTAATAAACCCCAGGAAATTATAACTGTCCACAGAAGTTCACAGGATCTACTGTGAAGGACATACCACATTGCACTTTACCTGTACACGCGCCATATTTGGGTATTTCTGACCCAGAGGCTCAATATGGCACATTCAGTGGATAATTTGTGGCCAATGGCCAGATGTAACTCCATGAGGAGTTTATTAGGACTGTAGTAGATAATAAACAAAATCACTTTAAAGTTTTGTAAACTACTATGTATTTAGGACCATGTTCGATTGCCCCTTCCCATAGCTAAAATTACTCAAACTAAAGAAAGCAAGCAATGTAAACCAATTAACACCCATTTTTTACTTTCTCTAATAACAACCTAAAACATGAAACCTAGATGAAAAATTCAAAACAAAACAAAAAAGTTGTAATTTTAAAGGAACTAGGTAATAGAATTCCTTTCCTTCAGTTGCAATTGTGTGGAGAGAAGTGGAGTGGAGGTGGAGGTGGACAGGTCACTTTATCATTGGAGTGGTCATGAGTCAGTTCAATTTCTTTGTAGCTCATTATGCCGTGTCGACATATGTCCATTTAAATCTTCACAGGCTTCCAATGAAAATGATGATTTGTTAAGTGCCTGTCAATTCTCGGAATGATGGAACCTATACTTAGGTAGAGGAGTGTTAATGTGATATGCAGATATAGTTCTTAGGAAAGTGCTCTGCGAAATAATTTAGGAGGAGTTGTTAACACTCACAACATGATAAGACATGTCGCATGGGAATGTTCAACAATAACAAGCATAATATCTTGTTTAGGTTGTATGTCGGTGATTGGTTTTTGCATTGCATTTATTTCCATTTAGTTCACTGCTGTAATTATTATTATTATTACGTTACATGAATAAAGTTGTGAAGTGGTCTTTTATCTGGTAGGTATAGAGATGGCACTGACCTCTCAGCTGACCAACATGTCACTAGTTTTGTCAGGAGCATTTTGTCTGAATAAATCATTTCCATTGCATCAATTCCAGGGGGCAAACCACCCCTTTTTTAGGAAACCTGCATTTGCCATGACATAAAAGGTTGTCCACCAGAAATATTATCTATGACTCTGTAGGATCACAACCTATTTGGACAACCCGGTCATTTTTTTTGCTGGAAACCCAATATGGCCACCACAATAGTATCCCCTATTAGATATAATGCGAGGTGAATAGGGCAAAAATTTAAACTGAGAGATATTTCCACGAAACGGTTATAAAAAGCGCCCATAACATGAATTGCCAATGATAGTGTAACAGCTGAGTGCCAGCTGATGGGTAGGGGGTGGGCTTGGCCGGAATTAGCTGACCACCAGCTGATGAGGGTGAGGCATGTCTTGAATACGTTGTCCTGCCAGCAGTAACGCTACGCTGTAGTTACTAGTACATACATACTACATAATAACTACTAATACGTGTATATATTTCAATGTATTTTTTTTAAAGCTGCACCAGACCTTTAACACTTAGTGAGAAGCCTGTCTTTCTTCCTCATCCAGCAGGCGTGGACAACAACAGTGCGGTGGTTACAGAAAGTAACGGTGAGGCTGGTCTTGGAGCAGAGTCAGGGGACAGCTGGCCCACGGGGGAAAACCTGGAGGATGGGTCTGTGCTGCTGGCTACAGCTGACCACGTAGAACACCACGGAGCCATGGAGGACAGGCTGCTTGTGGATGGCGTTGACGATCATCCCACGGAGGGCAAACCGAACAGCGAAGCACTGAGTCCAGAGTGCGATACTTTAGAGGGTTTTGGAGATGACCAGGAACTGACCGGGACCACCTGGATCCCCCCGTTAGACGGCTGTCAGGCAGAGCTGCGGGCACGGGTCATCAAGGAGGTTCGCAAACCAGGCCGCAGTAAGTAGAGGAATTACTGTATGTGGAATTATGTAGGGCAGGGGTTTTCAACCTTTTTCATCTCAGGGACCACCATTTATTCAGGATTTGAGCCACGGACCACCATTTGAGGACATTTCAGCCCCACAGACCCCAAATCTAAAGATTTGTTTTGCTTTTGTCCACAATTCCAGGCTGGATTTGGGAAACACAAAACAAGCAAAACATACATTCCAAAATGACTAATTCAGATGATGAATATTTTAACTCTTGATGAGTGTAAAAATGAAACCAAATGGACCCGCAAGGGTCCATTTGGTTTCATTTTTACGTTCTCAAGAGTTACATATGGTTATAACCAACTTAGCTGGGGACCACCTGGAACCCTCTCAAGGACCACTGGTGGTCCCCGGACCACCTGTTGAAAACCCCTGATGTAGGGTTTCGACCCTTGTCATCAAGGTCCATTATTTGTTCTGTATTTGAGCTATGGACCACCATTTGAGGAGATTTAACCTCTCAGACCAAAGATTTTGAATATTTTGTAATTGGATAGGAATTTTCCCAAAATAACATGCTTAATGTAGATTAATGTAAGCCAGGCACAAATGTCTGTGCGTCACCATATTTGGCAGTCGTTGATTGTCGTTGTTGTGTAGAGACTGTAGACATCTTGTAAATAAGGTAATCATTTCATCTTGTAAATAAAGTAGGGCTGGGACTTTAACTGATTAATTGAGATTAATTAATCACAGAAACAGTAACGCGATTAACAAAATTAACTCATTTTAATCGCCGCACAGACCCCAAAACTAAAGATTTCTTTTGCTTTTATCCACAATTCCAGGCTGGATTTCAGAAACAGTCACAGTCCAACATACAAATCAAAATGACCATTAATCTTCTACATTCTCTAGTTGTGTACATTTGGACTAATTCATAATGGTGAATATTTTAACTCTTGAGAGCGTAAACATGAAACCAAATGGACCCGCAAGGGTCCATTTGGTTTCATGTTTACGCTCTCAAAGAGTTACATCTGGTTAACCAACTTTTGATCTAGTTAACCAACTTGCAGTGTCGACACAGTTTTGATTTAGAAAAACACTCACACGCTATACCAGCCTGTTTTAATTGACAGAAAAATGCTTCTTGGGTCAAATATTGGTATGCAATTAAATGAGATTAATTAATTACAAGGCTTCAAATTAATTAGATCAAAAAATGTAATCTAGGGTCTAAGGGTCCATTTGGTTACCAACTCTCCATCATTAGCTAGGGAACGCATCATGGAACACCCTCAATGACCACTGCTGGTCCCCGGACCACTGGTTGAGAACCAGCTGATATGGCCTGAGTATTTGCTGAGTACAGTACATCAATCATTTGACAATGATTGTCCTTAGCAGATGCTCTTATGCAGAGAGAAGTGTGAGATCTGCTGAGATCTCACACCTGTGAGTGTAAAGAGAACAATGTGGTAAACAATGAAACTAGCATCTGTCTAAACATCTTGTTACCTAAATAACATTAACATTGTGGCCAAAAAGAAACATGGTCAAAGTAAGAAAACTATGTGAATAAGGGGACGCAATATATCTGCATAGCACACTAGCATCTATACACACAATGTAATGTTTGTAATGTTTTGAGATTCACTGTACTGTGGCGACATTCCAGTTCTAGTACAATCTTTTGAGGTACAGTAAAGCCTCTAAAGTGTAGTGTTGTTTATATCTATATGTGGCTTTCTTTCCCAGACTATGAAGCGATATTGAGATTGCTGGATGAGGTGAAAGGGTCCATTCATGTACAAAAGTATTTCATCTACCATGCTATCAAGGAAGCTGCAAGGTATAGTATGAGTCACAACAAAAATACGGTAAACAAAATACTGCTAGCTAGTGTTGTGAGCCTGTGGATTGCTATTTTCAGCGTCCTGTAAACACCGTCAGTATAATTAGGTATTGTAAAATGTTTTTGTAAACTAAACACTTTAGGCATATGGATTTCTTTAAATGTCTTATGATGAAGTGTAACAAGTTTTCTGCCATGATTTTGTCTATGTTCGCCCCCTCAAAAGTAGACCTATCAGACACAGAGATGATGCTTCTATATGCATAACAAAAAGGAAACACACCTCTGCCTATACGCGAATGGGTGTATTCATGCATGCAAGATAATTTGAATAATCAAAAAGGTTAGCCCTACTCCAATTAATATTTATAGACAGACAACCTCACATGTTTTTTCTGTCTGTGCTGATCTGTTTGTAATATAACAAATAAATATCTTATTTTTCGGTGAATCTCTTATTAAAACCAGTATTGTTCTTGTGAATCACATTTTCACATTATCACAGGTGTGTGGGCTCATCCACAAACTGCACACATACAGTGATTAGTGATTTAGTTATTTAGTGAATAGTGATTTGCTATTAACAGCTTGGCATTAGAGGTTGTGCCACTATTAGACTCCATGTCTCAGTAACAGATATGGAGTGGAAATCCTTTTAACGGGTGTTAATTATTGTGCTGATTATTCTGTTTCAACTTTGCTCTATATTTTTGGATCAAGCACCCATCCGATTTAATTCTTATTGTATAATATCGACAATCCTTTGATTGCAGGGACGTTTTCTTATAGGTGACATCTCATATTGTGGTGCATTGTAAGCTTGTTATTTCCAGTTCACAACACGGCACACAACCATATCTAACATAAGTTAAATCCCTCCCAGGTTCAAGAAACGGGTTCTGATCCAGCAGCTGGAGAGAGCCCTGGTAGAGATGGAGTTCCAGCAGCCGTCAACATCACGATTCAACTATGACCACGGCAGATAGTGAAGACATAAAGAGACTGTCAGAAAGGTAGCACATGCTGCTTCTCGGGGTGACAATATGTGTGTTTATTTGGCGTTGAATGGATGCAACCCCAATGCCCAGATGGCGGATGGCCCTGCTGTCCATGTGCTGTTACATTACTTCCTAACTTGGAGGTGAAGGGGTTAAGGAGTTTAGCAATGGGAGGGGCCTGGGGCTTGAGTAATCCCCTTCCTCACATTGACTGATGCCACGCACACCCATGGGGTTGCTGTCTTTGCATTCTTGCACCTTTTGCTCACAACACACAAACACTCCATACAGCAGCTACAAACAAGTAAGCAGAAACTGCATACAGCCTCTGTTACAACAACGATTAAAGCTGCAATCCATAACTTGTCATGTCTTAGTTAGCGGGACTAAAACCCCATGTCTCCTGCACGAAAGACAACAGATCTGCTGCTCTGTCAAGAAAGGGATCCCTGCTTGGCCCAGGAGCTTCAGGCATACTACATTTCTAATTTCTCAATGAGTAGGGAGCAGTGTTGTAGTGGGACTTTTAGAAGTGGGCGGACGCCTCTTAAAGACGGCGTGCCATGATTTTTGTATTTTTTCCAATTTTGTACATGTTTAAAAAGACACAGACAAGTATAGAATATTGAGAAAGATGGTTTACAGTGCTAATTGTATCAATAAAAGTAAATGGCAAGTCAAAAAACATAGTTTTGCCCCAAAATATTTTAGATGTGAGAGAAGTGGGGGGACACTGTCCCCCCGCGTCCCCCTCCTCTCCATCATTACCCCTCCACTACACCCTTGGTAGGGAGACCACCTCCAACCACTGCAAACTTGTAATGTTCTGTTAGCAGATTGTATAATACAGATTGGTTAAAATAAACTTTTATTTGTTAAAATCCCGTTAAAGTCATGGGTTGCAGCTTTATAAATGCCACACTGCTACACGGTAATAGAATCTTTTTTTCAGCTGGTCTGATAAATTGGTATTGTTGTTGTAAACATACTATAATAGCTATACAGTAAGTAAGTCACATGGCTATTGTTGTGTGCATCTGTGGTTTACATGAGAAATCTGGCATACGTGATGTTGTTTTCGTGATGAGGTTTTTTACAAACCTCTTCAAGTGGACCAAGAAGAAAACCATTGAAAAAGGGACTGGGTTCTTTTTGCATTTAGGACTCTGTTCAGGTCTTGTGGATCCTTCTGATAATTCTTTTGGTTGGCACAGCATGTAATCTGTCTACTCTTCGCAGCGTAGACAGAGTAGACAGATGCTGTAGACTCTACAGCAAGCACAATACACTTTAGCAAAGGCAGAGGTGACCCTGGATCACTTTGTGTTCACAGGTTAAGCAAACAAACCACAATTTGGATCAGATGTGTGGAAAAAAATGCTGAGTCATGGTCTGCACCTCTGTGTCCACTTCAGGGCGTAAAGGGGCTAGAGTGAGAATGCCAGTGTTACAACTGTGTACTAAATACACCACCAAATACCACACCAACCTACATTAGGCAATGGTTTGTGTCCTCTCTGGAATAATATGCAATAGTAATTGTACTCTGTTTATACCTGATGCCAATTATAAAAACTTCTAAAACCTAACGCAAGATTCAGTGAATACTTTCAAAATCGTACTGATGAAATAAAATTAAAAAATAAAGGAAACACAGAGTTTGCTCCTGGCATGAAAAAGTATAACAAAACCTATAGATATAGGTTACAGCAGGTCTATACCTTCTTATCACATAACAAAGCAACAGTGTACAGACAATATGACTGAAGATGGCAGCTGTTGTGTTCCATCTTATGAAGTTTGAGGCTGGCATGACCCCACTACACACACTCCATATTGCAACAGTCACTCCATTGATTCCTTCCCAGCTGCGCAGCTTTCCAGTAACATCTGTCTCAACACTTATGGGTGATTTATACTTCTCACCAGTGATTTAAAATTGCTGATCTACAAGCTCAGAATACATTGCGGCTCAACAAATAATGAGGGTATTGATCAGCTGTTTTTGGAGCGCAACACTGGCATACTCCAACCTGTTATAACTCAAGCATTAACAGTCACCTGTTCTCCAACTGACACAACTGTACATCTGCCTTCTGCTGCATCAACAGAAAAATACACAATCACCAATCCTTTTTTGTTTTCTTTTAATAAAAGATGTACACTAATTTTTAATGTTGATAAAGAATAGAGTATTTTTGTCAAACTGTTCGAGGACATACAAATATTTTGAAAGAAATGTATAAAGTTCATTTTTGTAAACTGTTATATAGATATATAATGGAGTGTTTTATGAATCTGTTTAACAAAGATTAATAAACAGGTTGATAGAATTCTTGTGCCGATTCCAGTTATTACACTTATACCTGCCCAACCAATGCATTTGAATTATCTAACGAAGCATGCCTTACATCAAAGTCATGCCTAAGTTACTAGTTGTAATATGCCCATTGGAGTGTAATGTGGGAAAGGGTTTGTTTGCAGTTCAGTTCTCTCATAGCATTTATGCAGTAAATACTGTACTGTTCTAAGTAAGAATGGGTCATATGAAATGTCTGGGCAATGTCAATATTTATGTTCTGGCTAAAACATGTTATTCTGTATTAAATATATAAAGACTGAATTTGAAAAGGCAATGATTTCAAAAAGCAGTAATTGAAATTTTGTCCCATAATCTCAAACTTGATTTTTTTTCCCTCTCTCCCTCAAACCTGCTGATTAATTGCCCATCTAGTTTTAATTGACTGCTTGAGTTGGATGTTTTGATTGTATTCTTTATTTATTCACATACCCCTATGTATAATAATACAATCTACAAGATGTTAAAATCAGTAAGCTTTTATTAAATTAAAAACAATCTTTTCATTCAATCTTAACAAAAAGAAAAGTTAAACAAAAACAAATTGTACCATTACTTTATTCTCAGTGTCGACCTCAACTCTTGTTTCACATCTTGCCTTGATTTGACTTCCAGTAACACAACTGATCCCAAATCTTTATTGCATACAGAATGTACATAAAGCCTGCTCGACTCCAGGAGACGATCAACGAAATCTCTCAACAGAAGTGGTTAACTTACTTTAATGCCCCTTGTTAAACAAAATTAGACTTAAGGGACATAAAAAGGGAAGATGTCTCAAAACCTTAAGACTGAAGCAATTACAATTAGACAAACAAATCTGAAGGGTTGGCACAGTTGTTAAATAGGGTGGTTGACCACTTTTATGGAAAGATGCATGACTGAACAGCACATTAGTTTATGTACAAAGACAAAATAAAATTGGACAAGTGGATTCTCCTTTTGACCTGCCATCTAACCAGGAAGCTCATCTGTGCACAGGACATGACAAACGGGCAGTAAAGGCCAGTCTCAGTGCTAAAGCTCCAGCTTGCGAAGCCTTAAGGGGTTAGGAAGGGCTTGCTGATTGGGAACGGTGGAGGCCTCTTGCTCTGCTGAGCGGAATAGCACCCTCCCTCGGTGATTGAACATGTAGAATGATGGATGGTTCCTCAGTGTATCGAAGGTTCTGAGAAGGAAGTTGTCAATTGTAGTTCAGAAAAATGTTTAACTGATTTTAAAATATTCAATATTAAGCCCTAAACACACCAAAGGTATCACCTTCCAAACGGTTGCAGGGAATTGCATGGTGACCCTTTGGTCCTATATGGTCCTTTGAATTCCATGTGTTGAATTGTGCATCAACACATCATACCACAGGGACATGCACTAAAACAGTCTTGACCCTTTGGTGTGATTAGGGATTTAGAGAAATGGTCAGAAAATAATACAGGCTCTTTAGAGTTTGACCATCATAGAGAATGACCATCATCACAATTACTATTAATCTAGCACTTTTTAACACCCAATTTAAATGTGTGAGCAGGAAACCATCACCCATGTTATTTTGAAATGAACAGACGAGGATTGCCTTAAATCGTTCAGAGGTTCTTACAGATTTTAGCTTTAATACTAATGCTGTTAATGATTGCTCCACAAATGATCTGCAGTTTCAAAGGTAAAAGGAAAGCCTGGGCATGGTCTAAGGCAGAGAGTCTATCAGTGAAACTGTCCTTGGAACTTCCATGTATTTCCCCCGGATAAGCCATTTTCCAATCACAGCACTTGTTTCATTCGCAGAGAACGTAAACTCATTTGTAATAGGTTTTCTAGCATCAATGCAATTTCCTTAGACAGAAGTTCGACCCAATTTTTTTTCGCTGACCGACTCTACAGCGTATGTCTCACCCAGCGTGGCCTGGCTAAAGACAGACCAAATCAGCTGTTGGCAAATTAAGCCTGTCAGCAGATAGCTCTGAAATACTAATACTACTACAGTAACTGGGTTGGCCAATCATGATACAGTAGGCAATCATTTGAACACTGTGTACTGATTGGCCACCCCAGTTCTCTGGCGTAGGACAGCTATTTCCACTATCTGCTGACCAAGCCGCCAATGGCACTCTCCAGGCGTGAAGCTCCGGGCTCTAGTGGTCACGTCTGGAATTGCAGGTGGCTCAAATTCATGCACAAGTACTAGGAGAGCACGCCTGTTGGTCAAAAAAGGAGGACGTGACGTCACACCCCGGCCGAAACCACAGGCGGTGCAAAAAACACTGTAGTGTGGAGGCACCCTGCACAACTTCTATAGAGATGCGCAGTGACGTCACCGCCCCGGTTCCGGAAGTCTTTTCCCCATTCATTTTTCTCATAGACTTTTCGAAAATAATTTATATCAAGACGATTACGCCGCGGCCAAAGCCAACTCAGGTCGTGACAAATCATGACAACAAACACAATATCGTCATATAATATATAATTAGGAAGAAGTAGAAAACGGCATGATACGATAAGACTTTTTGTTTCGTTTTTCATCTTAGAAATTATTTTATTGTCCCAAAAGTTTGTGTGTGTCATCATGATTCGTCACGACTCGAGTTGGCTTTGTCCGCGGCGTAATCGTCTTGATATAAATTATTTTCGAAAAGTCTATGAGAAAAATGAATTGGGAAAAGACTTCCGGAACCGGGGCGGTGACGTCACTGCGCATCTCTATTGAAATGAATAGCAAGGGGGCGGAGCTATCTCTTATTTTTTGCCAACAGCTGATTCGGTCTGGTTACAGACCTACAGTACTCCAGAGAACCAATGTAACAACAACTGTGTCTAAATTGTTGAAAATAAATAAATAAATAAACGTACTTGTTTTTCAACTCTGAGGAGGCGTCCATGTCTTTGAACCCCCCAGCAATGTGGACGATCCCGTAACAGGTCACAACAAACGATAATAACGTTTGTAACATAATCTGCAAGATACAGAAGAAGGGGAGAACACATCAACGAATATAACATGTTATAATTCAACCACGTAAGAAATAATATTAACAATAAAAATACATAAAAAAAAAACATCACTCACATCTATTGGTAGCGTTTCATTCTCCTTCTCTGTGAGTCGCATGTATGATCGATCTGGATGGTTTATAAAAGAAAATAAAAACGTTAATAATTTTACAATAGCACAATAGCATTAATGCAGCGTAACAATGAATTCACTGTCACTGGCTGAGCCTAAGTTGACAACTCGTGCGCATCAATTAGGCTATAATAAATACACGAATAAAATCAGACTACAGAATCTAATCATCTTCCTTTAACGTAGCGGAGCTACATGTAGCCGCAGCGTCGGACGAGACGGAAGGAAGAAGGAAGGCCGCAGGTTGCGTCGCCGTTTTCAGCAACATCCCCAACGTGATAAACACGCGCAAACAAGGCCACGAAAACAAAACAATACATAATGGATCTATCCTTCACACTTACGCTGTGCTGCCGAGAAAGCTGCGTGAGCCAGGGCGAACAGCCCGACACCAACGACGCCTTTCCAGAAAGAAGAAGACATCTCTATTCTCTCTCTACTGGCCTGCTGGGGATGAGGATGGGAAGAGCACTGTGTGGTGGCGGCGCAACAAAATGACGTTGAGAGTTGTTGTTGCCAGTGTTGCCAGGTCTGCGTAGTATAAGCGATCTTTCGCTTGTTATTTGTTTTTGGGCCTTTTCCTAAAGGTAGGGCAGAGCCTTCTAGGGGAGAGTTGCGATATTCCCGTTCACTCCTGTGCGTCAGGGCAATGGCGGTGCTGGAGGAGCAGCAGCGCTGATGTAAAAGCCGTTTGAGTGCACTCGGAAAACCGGAAGTCGATGAATATGAATGGGACTCTATGGATTTAATCAGGGACCAGCAAAGAAGGCACGAAAACATCATGTATTAATGGCGGTGACCTCGTAAACAAACTATCGATGCAGGCAAATTAAAGAATGCCTTCTGGAGGTTGATTTCGAATACTTTGTCACATGATTTGCAAATAGTATATCATTATATTGACGTCTTGAAAGTATTAGTGCTGATTGAAACTGGTTTCAAAGCAGGCGATATCGCGGGAATTCAATGAAAAGCTAAGATTCTCGCAATAACAGCGGGGGGTAGGAGTATGCAGAAAGTTATTTAATCAGTTATTTAATCCAGCTTTAATGACTTTATTTTAGTTGTTCTTTAATAATACTACAACATAAACATTACAGAGACTCTAGCCGTGACTGAACAATACTTTAAAACAGTTGTCTTTTTGCATACGTACCTAAAATAGCTCTTATTGCGCCGTTTTCGTTGAAAACAATGTACTCCCAATGACAGTTAGGACTGGGACTGCACTCATAGACGAATCTCTGTAGTCTCGTGCACGGTGCTCTGCTCTGCTTTCTGACCCCTCAATATCGTAACTCTCCTACTAGAAGGCTCTGAGGTAGGGTAAGTGATTTGAAATTCATGGTGTAGTACCAGCCTGGTGCACTAGGGGCGTCCAACAGTAGCTACACTATGTGAACCTGCTGCTCGATCCTGATTGGAGGAGAATTCACCCTCCACCTGGGGAACTTTTATTAGCTCCTCTGCTAACGTGGGGGAGGGGGAAACTCCATATATGGTTTCCACACCTTATAATAGAGCATTTTAACAGATTTTTTTTGGGTGATATCTGACAAAAGTGAAATCACTTCCCCTACCTTGATTTTCAAATCTGTTTTTGTCAAACATTTTTCAGCAAAGGACGGCAAAATAATACGTGTTCATTTGTCTGTGGCCGAGTGCCAGTTTTGGATAGGCCTATATGTGCGTGACTTGATGAGCGTGACTTGAGTGTACATGGTGTGATGAGGTCAGATCAACATATGGAATGTCAGTCAGAACACGTATGAGGGGCAGTGTCTTGAGTGTACAGAGTTTGATGAGAGACCAGGAGAGACCAGAGGGTCAGGCCTTAAAGGTAGGGGAAGTGATTTCACTTTTGTCAGATATCACCCAAAAAATATTTTTTTTCTGTTAAAATGCTCTATTATAAGGTGTTGAAACCACATATGGAGTTTCCCCCTCCCCCACGTTAGCAGAGGAGCTAATAAAAGTTCCCCAGGTCACCACAATTCTCCTCCAATCAGGAGAGAGCAGCAGGTTCACATAGTGTAGCTACTTTTGGGGGCCCCTAGTGCACCAGGCTGGTACTACACCATGAATTTCAAATCACTTCCCCTACCTTTAATTTTCGAATTTCTTGCCTGCAGTCCCGTCAGCCGTCATGTATAGAGTTTTAATGGACAAGTAGCAAAAAGGGACACATCAAAGAGGATTGGGTGGGGAAGGATCAACATTTGGAATGTCAGAACAGGCCTGGTAGACTGGTGGCATGACGTGTCACAAGGTGAGGGACTGGTGGTGGCCTTGATGGACAGACCACTGACAGGTTTTGCAGGTCTTCATAATATTCTGCGATATATTATTATAGTATTTGTTATAGCTCATTATGCACTGTCTATTGTAAATACAAGTAGGCCCATCTTTTTTCTGGCTTGACCACATCTTATCGCTGTTTGCACCTATATTTCTATATTATTAGATATTAGATTTATCAATCAATCAATCAATCAATCAATCAATCAATCAATCAATCAATCAATCAATCAATCAGTGTTTGTGTGTGAAGGAGACCTATATGAAAACAATAGCAGTTTGAAATAATTTGGAAGTTGTGGGAGCAATGTGACTATGTGAGAGTGAGAGAGGTTCGTTTTGTAAAGCACTTATGACTATTATAATTGTTATAAAATACAATCAGTACAAAAAACAGTAGTTGCTTGTATCTCGCAACGCCTGGCAACACTGGAGAGCACTTTTTCCAGAGCCAATGCAGAGCCATCTAGTAGAAGAGTTGCGTCATTGAGGGGGCAGAAAACAGCCTGGTCACGTGGTTCACATACTCGCGCGAGCCCATAGGCTTCAATGCATTCAGTAACTTCCGGCTGTCACTATTCATGTCACTATCCAACAGAAGTCTATGTAGAGGGACTGGCCCCATGAAGTGAACGGAGTTGGCGTAACTCTGTCTCTAAATGGCTCTGCGCCATTGATGAGCTCTGCACTTTTCGACAGTCGCGTCCATATCTATGGTCGCGTCATCATCATGCGATTTTTTCGGCACGAGAGAATCCCGTTCTTGACTCCATTCGTTATTGTGTTCGCTTCGGTTTAGTTCTTTAAACGAGTTGAAAATAACGTTTTTTTGTTGTTCGTTTTTGCTCCCTGCAAAAATATTAAAGTGCAACGACGTCTTTTTTTCCCCACACCGCGGAGGCGACAATTACAAATCTAGTCGAGTGCATTAACCTGGCAACGTATGCCGTGCTAAGCTAAGCTATTTATTAGCTCTTAACGTAAACACAAGGTAAGTGTAAATGGAGGCTCTACAAGATACAATAGAGATAATTCTGGTGGTCTGACGAGAATAACCTGCCTCCCATGGTTGATAGGATGGAGTCATAGCAAGTGGTTTCACTCTTTGCGGGCGCCTTAGTTCTTCATAATCCATTACACCAGGGGTTTTCAACCTTTTTCATACCAGGGCCCACCATTTATTCAGAATTTCAGCCACGGACCACCATTTGAGGATATTTTAGCCCTACAGAGCCCTAAGCTAAAGATTTCTTTTGCTTTTGTCCATCTTCTAGTTATGTATACTTGGGGCTAATTCAGATGAATATTTTAACTCTTGAGAGTGTAAAAATGAAACCAAATGGACCCGCAAGGGTCCATTTGGTTTCATTTTTACGTTCTCAAGACTCAAGAGTTACATCTGGTTAACCAACTTAGTTGGGGACCACCGGGAATCCTCTCAGGGACCACTGGTGGTCCCCGGACCACTTGTTGAAAACCCCTGTATTACACTAACATAACTCCATTTCATATGTTGGGTTTAGGTGGCTTACTAAGCTAGCTAGGTTGCAATCACTGGCATAACCTCTTTGTTTAGATGTTTACACTTTACAGTAGACTGTGGCTTTGACTATGTAGGCCTCTTTTTTATTTTCATTTAGATATACACATTTACATGTAGTTTTACCACATTATACATTAAAAACATCAGTTGATCAGCGATGTACCTTTCAACAAAACACTGTTCATCTTGTTTTTGGCAAGGCATTTCTGACCTGAATGGACATTTTTTGCTTCACGTCTCTATCAAGACGTCTGTCTGCCTACAACCCTTTTCCACACACACATGTAGCGACAGACAAATTATCATCATCCAGGTTTTAGCCACATACATGACGTCAGAATTCAAATATTTTTCCCTGCATTGGTCCCATTTAAGACCCAGCAGCTTCTTTGTCATATCAGTGTCTTATAATGCATTATGTATCTATTCTTTGCCCTCTGTCTGAGGTCAGCTCTGAATCTTAATCCCCACAGTCCTTTCTCTGCTACCTCCTTTCTACACATCCTTTCAGTGCTTAGATGAATATCTATGTTGAATTGTGCCTATTTGTTTCCATTTGTTGTAAATTTGGCCCGTGGATCACAGTGCTGTTGCTCTGTTGCTTCTGTGGTCTTGGTGGAGAGATGGAGGCTATCTCAAGATTCCCTTACTGGTTGTGTTTCAGCTTAGATCAAGCATTCCCTGAAGAACAAGAGGAGATACTGTTTTCCCACTTTTCAAATGTAAACTGACTGTAGAGCAAACAAATCTTACCAGACTCAATCCTTAAGTAATACGAAAAACAAAACTTGTGAGCTTGAGTCATCCGTGTTTTTGAATCCAGAGAGCGAGCGTATCTGCCATCATGTCCCAGAGGAACCCAGGAGATGTCCAGAAGGGCTTTGCCGTGGGTCAGGGCCTACTGGCCGCTGCTGAGACCTTGAACTTCAGCTCAGCTCCCCAAAACCAGGCAATGAGAGGTGGAGAAATCCAAGACCGTGGCTCCCAGCTGCCCCGGCGTAGCAGTGGTGGCAGCCATATTGGCAACACCATGAAGCTGTTTGCCAGCTTGGGTCTTTCTCCTGCTGACCTGGATGCCCTGGCTCAGATCCCAGAGGAGGACATCAGCGTGGATACGCTACCTGACATCTTGATGCAGCTCAAGAGACGTAAGGGAGGCGGAGGGATGGCAGGCGTTTCCTCCATGGGCATGTCCCAACAACGTGCTCCACAACCCTCGCCGGCATCCGACTTTGGTTACGGTTCGATGTCGAGTGTCTCATCATCGGCTGCCCACAGCTACGACTTGGACTACAACACCAGGGAGAGGTCTGCATACTCTGAGCTTGCCCGTGATTCTTATGGAGGTATGGGGATGGCATCGTCCTCTGAGTCCGTCTTCATGCAGCGGAGGATTGGATCACCATCCCAAGGAAAAGTGCAGGACTTCTTGGGAGTCACACCCACCATGTTTCCTCATGTCTGCTCTCTTTGTGACTTTGATGTGCATTCCAACATGGTGAGTACAACTCCAACCTCATCCCCTCTTCCTCTTTCTGTGGGATTTAACTCCTAAAATGTTGGTTCATTGGCTTCAGTCCTTAAACTGGATCTCATTCATGTACCACCTCCATGACAGACATGCTTGCTGTTATATTTTCTATTGACTGGATCCATCTATAATTGGCCGACATTTATTTCTTAGTCTTTCGTAGTCTTTTCTATTTCATACAAAAATACTACTCACAATGGTGTCTTTGTAGTTTTTAAATGATCGACCATCCAAATGTTTTGAATTTCGTGCACATGTCAGACAATACTGAAGTGAAGCAAGTGAATGGCGAAATAAATAGTCATATTTTATTTAGTTGATGATATTCAAAGGTTTGGTCCTCTTACAAGTTAAGCTGTTCAGTAAGCTTCTTTTTTGTCCTCTAGGAGTGGAATCAGCACACTAATTGTTTGCGCCATGCTGAGAACCGCAGACAACTGCTTCAAATGTAAGTCATTTAACTCCACACTGACATCAACTCTCCATTACACACAGACTCTATTCTATTGCCGATTGTCTTTAACCGATATCGGTGATCCTATACCTATAGTAGTCCTATACCGGTAGAATTTTAAAAAGTGCACAAAGTCTTTCCCTAACACAGAACCCTAGCACAATTAGCTCTTCACTAAGCCCCTCCCCAACCCGGCCTAGTCCAATAGGCACGTTGGAAGAGGAAAGCTTTACCAGGAAAGCTTGACCTGGATAACAACAGTTGCTAAAGTATTTGGATTGCCATTGGAGAGTGAGCTAACCCCACCCAAAAGGGTGGGGCTTAGAGAAGAGCTCATTCAAAGAAAAAAGTTTTCTTTTCTTCCTGCTAAGAAAACGGTTGCAAATTAGTGGTTGTGTACCTCCATCATATGGGTTATCGTATAATTCCCAAAATTCCATCAATTGGGCTCTAGAACAGACCTGTAACAACTAACTCGGCAAACCTATTTTGGGCATGTTGCTAAACCTGCTATAGTAAATAAGGACATTAAGATCACCCTCCCTGTGATTTCGACACGTCAAGGAAGTGCTCCGTAGCAGTCGCTACAGATGCCCCCCCCCCCCCCCCCCCCAGATTACGCCAACAGGCCCCTTCCAATGGGGTCTATGGCTTCCATGGTGACGCTCCATTGCAGCTTACCTCTCATCGACATTGTTAACAAGACGTTAACAAGAAATGCAGACTGCTTCTATAAGCTATAATCACAGGCACCCAACACTCGTTAACTGAAATGGTTTGTTTGGTCTGTTAAGCTGATAAAACCCTGATGATATAATTAAATCATATTGAATGGTAAAACTTTATTGCCATGTCAACAACAAGTTAAAACCGAAATATCACCCAATCCATCCATTCCTAGTACATTGCTCAACCAATCAAATCATACCTATGGGATACACTGACTGAATTAGTTTTGTTCTGTTGTTTTTAGGTATCCTGACTGGGACCCCGGCATGGACCCAGGCATGGCACCAGCAAGAAGGTGAACACTTAATAATGCTACCATTAACAGTTTTCACTTTTATCAAGGGTCTGTTATTTTTGAATGTGCCAAATTTAACTAAAACAAATAACGTATAGGTGGGCCTTTTATCATTGCCACTTGAGATAACAACAAAATGATGTTATTATTGTTAATATTATGTTATGTATGTTACTATTATTATTATTACCCTTATTATTATTATATTATACTTGTAACAGACTTTGCATATGAATACAATTTCTGCATCAGAAGGGAAATTATAATAATTAAAAGGACTAAGATGATAATAATAGTCATAATAATCATTATAATATCAAATTAATACATTCATATCATTGGTCACCTAAATATATATCTAAAAGTCATTCTAGGCAAATTTCTAGATGAACCTTCATGAGATCAAACATGTCCAAAAGTATTTTGGTGGTCCTCAGTGTGATAACTCTTGCTCTACATGATATATACCAGTAACGCTAAGCGATATTTCCTACACAGGTCTTTCTATAAATGATATTATTTGGTGACTCACTGATTGTTCATGTGTTGTTCTTCTGTCTCAGCGGTAATATTCGTATGTCAAACACACCAAACCTCGCCCCTGGACTGCTGGGACAAGCTCCCATGGGGGGAGGCCAACAATCGGAACGCATGAGCTCCGGCTGGGGTAAGGGACATGGGATAACGGCCATTGGCCTAGATTTTTGTCACCGCTAAACCCCTTATCCCTTAACTTCTTTGCGTTTTTAAACAATAAAAAAACATTTTTCAATAGTTGAAATGGCCAGTCTACAAGCCCACAACATGTCAATAGATTGGCATATTGAACTATTAAAAAAGGGGTTTAGTGTGTGAATGGAGCCCATTATGTGTCCCATAATCGGCTCCATTATAGGACACATAATGGAACATTCACCGTAGAAGTTATCTGTGCTAGAATTTTGACTTGACCTTAACCCACCCCCTGCTGTCCACGTGGACTCGTGATCTTCTCTGTCCGTCCCCCCCGCCAATCACGACGATCAGCCCAATCACGACGATAACCATTTCCCCCATTATACATTAGATTAAACCCTTGTGCATCCACCCTGTGGATATCAAACGTCTACATCAAAGGACAACACCACAGCAGACGATCACAGCACACCATGCACAGACAGAGTAGCCAATTGTATCTAAAAATCAACTGAATATAACTTGCTGTGCCCACCGCATGGCAGCAGCAGCAGAGAGAGAGAGAGAGAGAGAGAGAGAGAGAGCAGACGGCTGCGCACACACGCGCACACACACACACACACACACACACACACACACACACACACACACACACACACACACACACACACACACACCAGTAGTCCGGGGACCACCAGTGGTCCCTGAGAGCATGAGGTCCATTTGGTTTCATTTTTCTGATCTCAAGAGTTACAGACCCATAAGGGTCCGTTTGGTTACAAAGGATCCATCATTTAGCTGGATCTAACTAGCTCAAACAATCAGTGCCGCCATTACAAAAAAAAAACAAAACAAAAAAAACAGCAACCAAGGCTTTTTTTAAACCTTACCTTGTCTCCAAATAACAGGTCAACCACCAAAGATCAGGGAAAAGATCGCTATTAGATCCAAAAGTCAATAAATCCAAGCTCCTTCAGTGTACAGATCCATAAGGCTCCCTCTACTACACTCTCTCGTCTCTCTGTTTGTTGTGTGGTTGCTATGGAAACCCTTAGCTGACACATGTGGCTCTCCTGCCACGTGGCAGGGAGAGCCACGTGGGTGAGGATGAGAACCCTGTAGACTCAACTACATGCAACACATGCTCTCTCTCTCTCTCTCTCTCTCTCTCTCTCTCTCTCTCTCTCTCTCTCTCCCTCTCTCTCTTCCTACAGTGTTGCCAGGTTGTCGGAGAGAAATAAGTAACCAGGTCTCAAAATAATACTACTTTACACATGAAATAGTTCAAATCCATCAGGCATTGAACATGGCAGTTCTTCAAGCTCGTTGTGATGTGTTGTGGAAGTAAATGAAAAAAAAAATGTTTGAGGTTGGCATGATTTTATTTATAATATTATTTTGATGTATTTATATGGTTATGGGTATTGTATAGTACATTTTGGTATGGTGCCGTTCAAGTTTAGTACAGTACATCACAGTGTGTGATGTGGATGTGAGTGTGGTATATTTCCCTAACTGTGCTATATCATAAACTGATTTCTGCAAGAAAATGCAGCCACAGAACATCATCTGTGGGGACTACATGAACATGCCATATCTCTAATGAAAGGCTATGATGTCCTCTTGAATACAAAAGAAAAAGCGAGTTTCTAGCATGTACCATTTTGGAGTTATCAGTGATCAAAAACAGATTGATGTCACATAATTCAGTCACTATTGAGTAACAATGCTGCTTTCCAAGGCTGATATTTACATAACGGTAGATGCTATTTTATTATTTATTTTTTTAGATCAAGCATCATGAGGTTTAATTTGATATATGGCATGGATGTGTAGCAGTAATATTACCTAATGTTAAATGCTAAATAAAACTTTGAATTGAGTTATTGAAAATGGCCTCTGGCCTGCTGCATCATCTGCCATTATAACGCACTGTATTCAATTGCTAATATCTACAAAACAGAACATGTTATCAACTCACTTATTTTTTTCCATGAAAGCAAAGAGATGGAGGATTTTTTAAGGTATTCCGTGTCTCGAACGGCCCACCATAGATTTTTCCATAATTGTCTAAAAGTCAGGTATTTCTGGCAGTGACACTTACTGTCCCCCTTTCTTGCAGCAGCGGGTGGGTTAATTTGAGTCGAAGTCTGAAGTGTAATCGCAGCCAATATCTGCACAACATAAGGTTTCATTGGAATATTTTAATGTGATTGTCTTGTCTTAGGTGGAAACGGTGGAAATGCTGGAAGCAAAAATTCTCGCCATGGATCAGTCATGGTAATTCTTTAATGATCTTGTGACTTAGTACTTGTTAATATTCACTCTGCTGTTTTCTATTCTTCTCTGTACTGAACTGCCACCTCTACTATCTCTAATGTACTATACTTCTCTACTGTACTTTGTACCACACTTTACCGTACATTCATGTACCTTCAGTTAAACCATATAAATGTGGTTAATATGTAACATCTATGTGTTCCTCAGGACAGCAGGGTTGTGGTTGCAAAATATGATGTGAAACCTCGAACCAACAAGCCCTTGTTCGCCTTGGCAGAACCCTTTGGAATTCTCAGAGAAAATCTGGTTCTCAAGAACAAGGTACAATACTGAGACAATAGTTAAACGTTTATGGGAAATTTCCTAGACAGTGAGTGTGTGTCTGTGTGTGTGAGTTTATTTAAGTAGAACATTTTTTCAAAACAACTAGGCTGTGGTGTGTGTGGTTAGGAGTTTATTTAACCAAGTATTAAGTAGAACATATTCAAAACAACTAGGCTGTAAGGTTTGATTCTATGGTGCTGTCAGCATTGCGCAACAAAACTTCACCAAGTGATGCACAGTAGCTGTAATATTTTTTCACTATTCATATATTTTTTGAAACTTGCATCAGAGAGGGGGAGAGAAGCAGAGATGTAGAAAACGGTTAATATTTTTATTAATAATAACTGGGGTAGAACGGGGGCAGAATCTGAGGAGAGAACTCTGATGAGTGGATGATTAACATCCTGTAGGTTCCATAATGCTTTTCCCACTGGTATCTAAAATGCCTTCGTCATTTTGCTGGTGGGAATTTGCCCGCTTACTGCTAGAACACTACTGATTTTTGGGGTCCCTGAATCCTGAAGAAAGTGGGGGTGGTGGTGACAATGATGTTTGTTGTTTGTTTCCCCCAGGCTTTTCTGGAGATGGACACCCACCAGCAGGCACAGGATATGGTCCAGTACTACCAGCAAAACCGAGCTATGTTGTGCAACCAACCAGTACACTTCTACCTGTCCAAGGACCTGAGAGTGATTAGGGTACTGAAGTTGAATGTTATGTTAACTCCTTAGGTGCCATTTTGGCAGCTTGCACTGCCCACCTTTAGTCGGTGGTGCCAGCTATATGCATTAATGAATTGAACGACTAATCTCTAACGATTAATCTCATATGGATAGTTGTCTGTGCCTTTAAATCCTCCCCACCCCCCTCCCAAAACACATCCCAGTGAATTTCTCTTCCACATACAGCTTAGCACGCGCAATGCTAGAAATGCCAAATTCATCATAAGGAAGTGAAATCAACATCAATCTGGCCGCCTATTGTCACATTATGCTCAGATATGGACCGAATTACCGTATGTATGCGTGTGCACTGTGCACCCCCATATTTTGGACACCGTTTGGGTGAAAACCTCCCAGCGTTAGCTGAAGATGCTAATTCGGTTAGCATCAACCACAATTAGAGTGAATTAATTAATCAGTGAAACACATCAAACTCATCTTTACGACTTTGGCAATCATTGATCATCTTTATCTCGTCTTTGTCTAGTGGCAGGTACAGGTACTTGAGAAACAAATTGTTAAAGCCCTCATCCCATAGTGCTTGTGCATTGACGCCCCAGTGGCCTTTTGTAAATGGATTTCAAACAAACTAACCTGAATAGAATACTTTCTTCCCTTCTCCCTACAGAAAGATGGCCAGGCTGCCTCTGCTAAGAGTCTGGCGGGCCTCCAGAGGAAAAAGCAAGTTGTAGGTGCTGGCAGTGGCAGTCAGGTGGTGTACTTCTCCAACGTGCCCAGAGAGGAGGAGAGAATGGAGCTGTTGACCATTGCTGGAAATTTTGGAACCGTGGAAAAATATCTGTTTCTCCAAAAGGAGGTAAAGCCTATTTTTTTAAAGGTTCTTTACTCGTTACCCCTTAGACAAAGTAATATTATTACTTTACTTATTACTGGAATCGAAGAGTAATATATTATGTTATTACTTTCCCAAGTTCTCAACTCCCACCTTTGAAAAAAATGGAGATGTACAACATAATCTGTTTAGCAAGCTCTTTTTAGAACTGAATCCAATTTATTGGAATAATAATAGTCTCCAATCCCACAAACTGCACCTGAAAACAAAGCCAACAAAATCCGACGTTGTAAATGTCTTTCTTAGATAAAATAAATAAATAAAATGAGCAGAGAGAAGCAATGGGAACATTTTAACCTTGAACAAAACCAGATTTTGAAATTTGTCTATTTGACTTTTTAAACTTTTTCACAATTGTTTTCAAAGACAGTTGAGGTCTTGTATTTAAAAATAAAATCCAAGATAAAGCAGCAAGCGATTTGTAGTGTACATAACTGCGCAAGATGCAGCGTGTGGACTGAATCTACAATCTAGTGCACATCTCTGTTACAGTACCTGTCGATAGCTTGTACTGTAAATCTGTTCTATTTTTGCATGCAACAACAAGCTCATTTTAAACAAGTAACTTGGCGTTACTTTCAAAGTAATGTGTTACTTATTACCCATTTTTTCAGAGTAATCTCGTTACTTTACTTTTTGGAGCAAAAGTAATAATATTACAGTAACATGTAAACTAAAATTAGTTACTGCCCAACACTGCTTGGGAAACTCATAATTGCCGTTGTCAAATAGCACGCCACTTGTACTTTGCCTGTGTCTGAAGAGTATTGCAAACTGACTGTGAAAGGTGGACTGCACATCAAGACGCGATATATGTATTCTGATTATAGTTAGATGAGATAAATGGTAACTACATTTTTTAAGGTCATACTTACGTGTGTGTGTGTGTGTGCGTGTGTGTGTGTGCGTGTGCGTGTGCGTGTGTTCGTGTGTGTGCGCGTGTGCGTGCGTGCTTAGGCATTTATTCAGTTAAGTTCTGCTGAAGATGCAGAGATGATGGTGAAATACTACACCCTCAACCCCCTCACCATTAATGGTCAACGAATCAAACACAATATCTGTACCAAGTACAAAATTCTAAGGTAAGTAGTGTATAAAACAGCTCTAAAGGAGAATGCATGAATGTTTTATATCTGAATCTTTGAAGGTAGTCTGTAATTTGGCACTGAAGTCCACACATTAATCATTTCTAGGCACATGATGTCTAGAAACAGCGGTCAGTACATCACTATGCTTTTCTGACCAGTCATTGGTCTGACGGCCGGATTAAGGTTAGCGAACATGCACTGTTCTGTGCTTGCGGCCAGGGTTTGAGGTCGGACCAATGACTAGTCGAAACCTAACATGGTTATTATAATTTAAGCATTTAAACTGCTTGTGTAGCTCACGCTTTTATTGCTGGTGATTCTCTTCTGTTGAAGTCCGGGCAACAAAGTCGTAGACCTCAGAGGGAGGAAAAACAACTCCTCTGGAAACAGGAGGTCCCCGTCCCCTGGGAACAGGTCCTCTTCCAAGTCCTCCGCCTCCAAATCTAGCTCCAAGAGACAGGAGCAAAGGAAGAGAGAGGAGAGCAAGTCATCTGTGGAGAGGGATGTGAAGAAGAGCGAGGAGACAAGGTCATCTGCTGCTAAGGAGAAGAAGAAAGAGGAGACCAAGTCATCTGCTGTTAAGGAGGAGAAGAGGAAAGACGAGACCAAGTCAACTGTTAAGGAGGAGAAGAAAAAAGAGGAGACCAAGTCATCTGCTGTTAAGGAGGAAAAGAAGAAAGACGAGGAGTCAGGAGAAGAGGTGAAAAAGCGTGCATTTGCATGTCACAGTATGATTGGAAAAAGCACTCTCACCAACAGAGCTTTGCCATTTGAAGGTGACTATGCAAAGTCAACTACGCCTCGGGTTGCCAACAACCAGACTTCGGAATATGGGACACCTCACAGTGAACATGGGATACCTCATTTTTGACTAAAATGCTGTTATCTATGCGTTTTTATCCCCAAAATTTGGGGGGGTTTGGGGGTAAAAAACGCATAGATAACAGCATTTTAGCATCTACAGCAGACTATACAAACACATTAGGCTACTGTATTACACTTACAGGAACAAGATTGTAAGAACAACTCATGATCAGTTTTGTATTTGAGGCATACATGTGAGACATTTTTGAAAAAAGTGCAAAATCAGAACTGTAACTAAACGAACAAGGTGCAATATATAATACTGAAAACACAGACACAGTTGCTATCATATCTGTCTTAGTTCTTCCACATTGCATTTTCTTAGCAGCGATTGAATCACAAAACATGGCACTGCACATCTTACTGCAGTCCATGATGTTGTAGGACAGTCCATGTTGAACTGTGTGATACACTGATGTTACCTCACATCAGGGGTTGACACTAACACTTGCCCGGGGCAAGTAAAAAAAATGGTGGGGCAAGTGAAGACTGCTACCTGGTTGCCCGATCGGGCAAGTGTGCAACTTAGTGCACTATAACACAACACAAGATAAATTTGTCTTGAAGGCAGTCATTGCACTCTGCCTCTGTGTCTTTCCCTGCTTTCTAGCTGTCCACAATTCCAGGCTGGATTTGGGAAACAAAACAGGCAAATTAACACATCAAAATGACCATTAATCTTCTACAGTGTAGACCTGGGCTAATTGAGATGATGAATTTTAACTCTTGAGAGCGTAAAAATGAAACCAAATGGACCCGCAAGGGTCCATTTGGTTTCATTTTTACGTTCTCAAGAGTTACATCTGGTTAACCAACTTAACTGGGGACCACCTGGAACCTGGGAGGCAAGTGACCATGACCTGAGGGCAAGTAGAACCTGACTTGCACTTGCCCGATGGGCAAGTGCCTCGGAGACCTTAGTGTCAACCCCTGATGTTACCTCACATGCTGCAATTCTGTCTTGCTCTGCAGTTGAATTTGCAGAGCGAGACAGAACAATATTACAATTGAAGAACAATATTTGAGGCGCATTTATTTTTAGTTGCATGCTTATGCATATCTGTGCTTGCATGCTGCTTCAGGTCGTTTTCCCCACCGTGACTTATTGAAAACTCCCTCCGACAGAACGTGCAGACCCGCGACTGGTCTCCACTCACAGGCTTAACAACAGCACAGCCACAGCATGCACGCACGCCCATACACACGCAGGGAGACTGAGCGGTCCTAGTGGCTTTACTGGCCAGGCAGGCAGCCAGGCACAATGTGCGGCGCACAAAGGGAAAAATCAAAAAAATTATGCATCCTCCCTTTAGCCGTGCGGCCAGGACAAAGAGCGTCCCGCGCGGGATGCGCTCCTTTTGGCTCAAATACGTGACGTCCCGGCTAATACGGGACTGTTGGCAACCCTACCTACTCCATTTGAGTTATGAACCCTATATCAGCGTCCCTCCTATATTCTGTTTATACAGTATATTGTTTTATGTAGCATTGAATTGTTTTGACTGTATTGATCATGTGTCAGGTTTCTGGTGTGGTGGAGGGAGAGGAAGAGCAAGGAAAAGAGGAAAAGCAGGAGAGTGAAGAGAAGACTGATCAAGACGTGGAACTCCAAAACCCTGAAGAAGATCGTGATGGTGACCCCGTCACCACGGCAACAAACGGAGAGGGGGACGGAGCTGAGGCACAGGAGAAGGAGACAGAGCCAGAGGCTGGTCCGTCAGAAAAGGCAGAGAACATAGACGACGGAGACAAGAAGTCTACTGACCCAGAAGACTCCCAGATGAACGAGGAAGAAGACATGGTACTGCCCGTCTGTCTTCTCTCTGTTCTTCACTTACTCTATATTGGAGTGTATCATAAAAGTAACACTAACAAAAGTATAAGATGTAAAGCAGGAACGGACAGATAATTGAAATTATACATTTATAGCACACACAAAAAACGAAGCTACTGGTAAAAACCAACAGAACACTCGTGCCCTCTTGTGAAATTCTATTATTCCTGCTGTAGCATGGAGAAATGCACATGTACCATTATGTTACCAGATGAATAGCATAAGGTTCAAGAACAAACAAAAGAAAAACATTGGTGTTCTCAATAGAACATCATACTAGAACATCATACTTAAAGGTAGGGGAAGTGATTTCACCTTTTGTCAGATATCACCCAAAAACATTTTTTTTCTGTTAAAATGTTCTATTATAAGGTGTGCAGACCATATATGGAGTTTCCCCCTCCCCCACATTAGCAGAGGAGCTAATAAAAGTTCCCCAGGTGGAGGGTGAATTCTCCTCCAATCAGGATCGAGCAGCAGGTTCACATGGGCTGTGTCCGAATGCATAGGGATGTTCCCTACTCCCTACTCCCCATATGGGGCTCCAGAGTTAGTGAACTATAGTAGTGTGGATTTCGGACGGTATTCCCTATATAGGGAGCACTGATGCTGTCGGTAGAGGGCGCTATAAGCCCGCGGCCGGAAATAAGCAAAGAAGAGCTAAAATAAACACATCATTCCGACCATTTAATTCATATGGATATGAAAAATCAACTGCTATAAAGAAACCAGTCAAGTGCTAATTGCTGCTGGTGTGTCAGAAAGAAAATCGATAGAATTAAGCTGGCCTACTAATTATTGAATGAATGAATGAATGAATGAAGTAACTCTCTTTAAATAACATACGTCTGTTATCATCAATATATTAATACTATATCCATATTAATCAGATACAAAACGAACCACCTTGTCAAGCATTAACCAAACCCTATGCCTGGGTATACCAAAATATTCGTTCTACAATATGACGTCCGTTTGTGACATGCAGCATGATGTGTCTCATATTATGGTATCCTCATATTCTCGCAAATATATTGTACAGCAACTGATTCATCTTCTAACGTCATGTGCTGGGTCATAATCAGATTACTATTAGGGAGGAAAAGAGATGGGGAAACAAACGTTTTAAAAAGTATGTTTGTACGTGTTGTTTTATTTCGCTGGATCAACTTATTCTACCTCATCTGAGTTGGAGCGCATCTATGGAGCGCATGCATGCAGAAGCAGCGCACACACCCAAACGCGCACACGTGTGCTCAAGAAGTGAAGCGCACAATGCATTTTGGGGTAGAGAGAAAATGTAGTGACCATCCAATGGTCCCTACAATTCCAGGTGCATTGTGGGATATTTCAGTGCACTATATTAGGGTCCAAAAAAGCTCACTGCATATTCGGACACTCAAACAAAATGGCGGAAGGCAGAAGTAGTGCCCTATATAGGGAATAGGGAATGAATTCGGACACAGCCATAGTGTAGCTACTCTTGGGCGCCCCTAGTGCACCAGGCTGGTACTACACAAAGAATTTCAAATCACTTACCCTACCTTTAATGAATCTAATACCTTTGAAATGAATTTACTAATCTTATTGAAGTCAGAATACTCTATAGTAATTATCCTTCATGTTTTGTATCAGTGAGATTAAAAGTTTACGATTTATTACTAGTATTATATGTTTATTTATGATAATAATGTGAATACATTTCAAAATATTAGGCACAGTAGCAATGGTATGTTGATACAGATAAACTGACAATTAAAGTACCAGGAAAATAGTGTAAATAAATAAATAAATAAAACAAAGTTGAATATATATATTTAAGTTAAGTAACAGGAGAGGAAAGGCTGCATAATTTTTACTTGCTTTTACTGTATGTGTTACAGGCCACAATGGAAGACTTTCCAGACAACATGGATGACTTTGTGACACTGGATGAGTTGATGGATGAAGACGTAGAGGCAAACAAAAGCCTGCCGGACGAGGACTACATTGGTAATCTACTGGACTCTACTGGATCTGTTCCACCTTGCAACACTGCAGATAATAGAATCTTGTTGTTTTAGAATGGAATAGAATCTATACAGTGCTACAATCAATTAACTGAGAGGAACATAACATTGTGGATTTACAGAGAATAGTGCCGTTCCTGTAGTCAACTAAGTCTGTGTGTGTGTGTGTCTGTCTGTCTGTCTCTCTGTTCTGTCTCTACAGACAACACAAGAAAAGGGGTATGTATCTGTTTGAGCACTCAAGTTATTTGCGCCTGTGTGTTGCCATAGTTTTTAATAGTGTTTGTTTTGATCATGTTGTCTGTGGAGTCTTATTTTAATGTGCCTGTTCTTGTCATGGTGTGATGTCTTGTATCAGGGGATGCGTGTAGTGAATGTTGGCGGTTTTAATGTTCCTGTTATTGTCATGGTGTGATGTCTTGTTGCAGGGGATGCGTGTAGTGAATGTTGGCGGTTTTAATGTGCCTGTTATTGTCATGGTCTGATGTCTTGTATCAGGGGATGCGTGTAGTGAATGTTGGCGGTTTTAATGTTCCTGTTATTGTCATGGTGTGATGTCTTGTTGCAGGGGATGCGTGTAGTGAATGTTGGAGGTTTTAATGTTCCTGTTATTGTCATGGTGTGATGTCTTGTATCAGGGGATGTTATGATCATGTTGTCTGTGGAGTCTTATTTTAATGTGCCTGTTATTGTCATGGTGTGATGTCTTGTATCAGGGGATGCGTGTAGTGAATGTTGGAGGTTTCAGGAAAGGTTATGGTTTTCTGGATCAAATACTGCGGCTGGCCAAACCCTTTGGCAAGGTGGTCAAACATCTGGTTCTAGACCTACGACCCGAGGTACAAACCATAAAATATTGCAATAAACCAATTGTAAGGATGAGATTTTTAGATCTGAATTATTACAATCGCATTGTTGTTGTTCCTACTGTGTGACTCCAGGCTTACATTCAGTTTGCTACGGAGGAGGAGGCCAAGGCCATGGTCAAGTTCTACAATGCCGGCAACATTCACGCTGCAGTGTGTGATAAAAATGTGAAGATCAGTCATTCTCAGACCTATCCAACTATACAGGTAAGTGCTTTTGACAGTTTAAATCCCACCTGACCCAGAAGTGAGTGAAGCCACCAAGAATGTACAGTAAAAGAATGTAAAAAGAGCTGGTCAGGAGCAAGTTCTTACTCCTATACCCTCAGCAGTATGCATATTGACAAAGCCAATGCCACAGAAAACGCCATAGCAGGGGTTGACACTAACACTTGCCCGCTTGCCCGGGGCAAGTAAAAAAAATGGTGGGGCAAGTGAAGACTGCTTCCTGGTTGCCCGATCGGGCAAGTGTGCAACATAGTGCACTATAACACAACACAAGATAAATTTGTCTCTCTGCCTCTGCCTCTGTGTCTTTCCCTGCTTTCTAGCTATCCACAATTCCAGGCTGGATTTGGGAAACAAAACAGGCAAATTAACACATCAAAATGACCATTAATCTTCTATAGTGTAGACCTGGGCTAATTAAGATGATGAATTTTAACTCTTGAGAGCGTAAAAATGAAACCAAATGGACCCGCAAGGGTCCATTTGGTTTCATTTTTACGTTCTCAAGAGTTACATCTGGTTAACCAACTTAACTGGGGACCACCTGGAACCTGGGGGGCAAGTGACCATGACGTGAGGGCAAGTAGAACCTGACTTGCACTTGCCCGATGGGCAAGTGCCTCGGAGACCTTAGTGTCAACCCCTGCCATAGCTATACATCATACACTACACACTGCCATTTACCAACTGACCTGATGAGTTCTACTATCAGCTCTAGTCTGTTATTGTTGAAACCTGTTTTACATGTAGCAAAGTATTCTATTGCACGGTTTTTCACAGTGCGGTGCCAGCCAGGTGGTGTATCTGGGTCAGCTTCCAGATACAAAATACACAGACGAGGCTATTCTGAAGATTGCTGAGCCTTTTGGAAAAGTCAAGAAGTATTTTCTGAACAGAATCAAGAGAGAAGTATGTCTTTAAACTGCTCATACCACTACCCCTAGCTCTAGTATTACAAATGGTGTTCTGCTATGTATGTTTGCTATTATGACTATTTTTGACTGACTGAGTTACTTCTTTGTTATTGAGTCATGGTTCTTTTAATTCATATAAGCATTTATACATTTTCGTGTTAACATCATCATTTCTATATTATCTCTAGTGTTTTATAGAGATGGAAAATCCAGCAACTGCAGAGAAGATGGCTGATAAGTGTAAAATCAACCCACCAAAACTCTATGGGAAACGACTGACGGTCTACGTCAGCAGGAAGTACAAACATCTGAAACATGGGTACGTCGTTATGACCTTTGGGTCAAGTTAGGAATGTGAATTAAATGCTGTTTTGACGTCAGGACAATCCTGACAGAACACTGTTTGTCTTGAAGCCACAGGGCAATGGACGTACGGTCTACTGAAGACAGAGACCGAGACAGAGACAGCAAAAAGAGAGACAGCCGTTCCAGGTCCTCTGCGCGCACTGATGAACCTCCAACAAAGAAATCTAGGGAGGAGAAAACACCAACCAAAGACAAAAAAGAGGATGAGGGTAAAGGACAGGAAGAAGTCCTGAAATCAGAGGTGGAGGTGGAGATGGAGGGAGCAGAGGATGAGGTGAAAGAAGAGAATACAGAAGAGCAGAAAGAGGTCAATGCTGATCCTGACAGCAACTTGGAGCAACTCGGCTCTGATGTAAGTTAAAACATGACTGTGTGAAAGATACTAAGTACCACTCTAGTAATTCCCTAGCCTGATTGTCTATGGGCTGGACCAGGCTAGTAATTTCCATGGTAGATCTACTACAACACGCAAACGCACCTCCTAAATTGCAACAGACTATTTCCCTTTGGTTTAACTGCCTTCTGGTGGCAGAAACTTGATGTAAAGGCTGAAAGATAGAAATGCATGTCCCACCCAGATTTATGCGCAAATATGGAGTCCACCTGCTTGGGGAATTCTGTTTCAGACATGTCCAAATCTCAAATATAGTGTTTGTGACACACATACACAAACATATTCTGCCTGACATTCAAAGGAAGTCCTCACTGCGTTCATAACTAGTACTAATAGCTTTAATGCTACTACTACTATTATGGTTTAGTGCTGGGCAATTTACAGAGAACATTTCAAACAAACCAATATGAAAAACTCAGATCTTAGACAATCAGTCTACTAAATACTGTAGTCAACAGTATTTAGTAGATTCTTTGTAGTTTGTACAATTTGCTACACACCATGAAAATACGGTAAGTTTCTGGAGAAGAATTTGTTTATTAGATATTGAGTGAGATAGTAAAATCAGAAAACATTTGATGGAAATCTGTGTTCTACATCTATATCAACAAACATTTACTTTTATGCAAGGGTAGAAGAGTGGATGTACTGTGCACCTTATCTGCAAGCATAACAGTGGTTGGTACTGAACTGATTGGTGGGTGGATGGATTTTATATGATATTATTGTTCTTTTGCAGGTGGTGAAACAGGAGGAGGAGGAAGAGGTTTGTACCAGTATGAATCAACATGACCACAGTATGGATTTGAGTGCGAACCAAACACCCACAGCAGAAGAGACTGATGCCACCGCACCAATGCCGGCTAATGCCACCACATCACTATCAGCTGATACCACCACCCCAGAACAGACGGATGCTGCCACACCAGTACAGGCGGATGATACTGAACCAGTTCAAAATGATGCCACCACACCAATACATCCCAAACCAACTCCAGCCTCGTTGCCCCTTGACCCCTATGATGAAAACAACCCTGTTGGTGAGTCTAGAGCCTACCTGGGCCTTATGCGGCCCGGGGGCCAAATGCGGCCCTTTGGCTGACTCTGAGCGGCCCGGGAAAGGGTTTTAAACCAGTGGTCCTTGAGAGAGTTCCAGTTAAATATGGAAAGTTGGTTAACCAGATGTAACTCTTTGAGAGCGCAAAAATGAAACCAAATGGACCCTTGCGGGTCCATTTGGTTTCATTTTTACACTCTCAAGAGTTAAAATATTTACCTTCTGAATTAGCCCAAGTCTACACAATCAGAGAATGTAAAAGAATGGTCATTTTTGATCTATGTTATCCTGTTTTGTTTGTAAAATCCAGCCTGGTATTGTGGACAAAAGCAAAAGAAATCTTTAGTTTTGGGGTCTGTGGGGTTAAAATGTCATCAAATGGTGGTCTGAATGAATTGAGGGCCCTGGTGTCAAAATGGTTGGTCTTACTCTTACTTTTATCTTGAAATTAAATTAATATTACACAGACTTTAGTTCAGCCTTTAGTCTTGGCCCTCCACAATATTTTATGTATCTCATTTGGCCCCTTGGGAAAAATAATTGCCCACCCCTGGTCTAGAGAATGACCTCGTACTACTACTGACACAAAGGCATCTTGCTCAATACTACTTTTAACCTTACCCCCCATCCCTTTTGTTTACTTCATGCTCCTAAATTCTGTGTTTATGTATACACTCTCTGTTTTAGGTATGGAGTTTGTGAAGATGGGTTATTACTGCAGATTGTGTTTCCTGTTTTACTCCAATGAGGAAACGGCCAAGAAGATACATTGTAGCAGCCAGACTCATTATGACAAGCTGAAGGTAAAGATGTTACAAATAACTGATGTCACAACAAGCCGCATTGTATTTTTTTTTTTTATCTTGGTCCTGAGATGCACATATTTTCGTAGTTGATGTAGCTAAATTTATTTATTAGTAAAATTATTCAACTGTGGGTTGGTTAAATAGTTTTATTGACTTTGTTTTTCAGAAACACCTGGAGAAGAACAAGAAAGGGAAGAAGACAGAATAGTATTCATGATCTCTAAATTCTTTTTGATTTTAGTTTAATATACTAAGTTGATTTTAATTTTGTTTTGAAGAATTGACAGTAGCTGCATGTCACTGTCTGTTTCCTTATCATTGGCTTCCTTTAAAAAAATAATATATGGTGTATATATATACTGTTAAACATGACATTTTCTGATATTGAACATGTTTGACAACCACCTAAATTGTAATCAAACTTTCAACAATGGATGTTCAAGAAAAATATTTCATATTTGCAATTTCACCTGTAAAGTGTTTAGGTAACCTTGAGTCACATGCTGACATCGTTGTGCCGGGACAGTAATGATTTACATGTTTCATGCCAGAATTATTAACTATTTTGTTGTTCATGCCATAAGTATGTGGAGCCGCTATTGGTTGCAAACTTTTTATAAATAAAAACTGCACAAACAGTTTTGAAACTTAACTTTGGTCAATTATTTCTCCACTTAATACCAATTTTTGGTCTAGCCGCAATGCAACTCTAGATTCTTTTATAATTGAATTTAGAGTTGCAATTCCGTCCATTGACTTCCCCCATTACATTTTTTTTCCCCTGAAACTTATGTGATCTGCTTGTATTAAATGACGATCTTTTCAAACAGCAGGTGGTGATACTGCATGTGTTTGTGCACCGACCAGGTGTGCACCTGGTGTGTGTCAGTGTATTAAACAAGCACTCACCCACATGTCTTGTTCTCAAGATGGCAGCTTGTGATGTTTGTTATTTTGGACAGAAAGTAGCTCATAACATGTCTACGGTGGATTTTATGGCCAAGAAGATACATTGCAGCAGCCAGACTCATTATGACAAGCTGAAGGTAAAGTTGTTACAAATAACTGATGTCCTAGTTGATAAAAAAAATCAACCATAGGGTTGCTTAAATAGTCCACTTTATGACTGTTTTTCAGAAACACCTGGAGAACACAAAAGGGAAGAAGACCGAGTAGTATTCATAAACACAGAATTTCTGTTTTGATTTTAGTTTAGTTCATGTAATTTTATCCCCAACATGGTCGCTTGTTGGCATATGGTTGCTGTTGGAGAGCAACAATTTGTGTCAAGCCATGATTTTGTCAAGCCACTAGTGGTAAGACCGTTTTATAAATAAACATTAACTTATTACCAATTTGAGTTGCTTTGTGGATAAATGCTATCCCATTACTCAACCAGGATTAGTCAGCCGGTATGGTTACTTTTGATTACTCTAAGCCCCAACCACACCAAAAGCATGGAACTCCTTGGGGGGTACGGCTAAACTATTGACCCTTTGGTATGGTTTCGCCATTGAATTCTATGCTTTGAATCACTAGGGATGATGCACGTCATTGCACAACAGGACATATCACTCCACACTGCAGAGAAACTGTTTTACCAAAAAAAAAAAAAAAAAAAAACTGTCTTGACCATTTTGTGTGATTTGGGCTTACACATACAAGCTAATTCCACAAAGTCTAAGCTCAGAACAGGCCATTCCTTCCTGGAGTGTACAAAATTCCATATAGCAACATTTAATTATCCCTTAGGCTTATTTTGAGTGATCTCAAGTTCTTCAGGCTCCAATTTTCTTTAGTTAAGGCTTCCGTTTGTGCACTGTGCAGTCGCAACATGACAAACATTTACAACTGAAATTGTTGTAGAACACACTAATCACTTTATTTACATGACAAAGGAAAATCAGTGAAGACATGTAAAACTTAAATGGCTGACAATTAGGGGTAATGGGGGTAAGCGTTCAGTCAAGGTTCAGATTGAGTACAGAAAATACTGTTATTAAAATTTGAACTAGAATGTATCTTAGCATCTAGTGTTGTTTACATAATACATTCTGTGGTGACATACTGAGAACATAATGTATAATACAGCTCAAAATCATTATCCAATGCCCAGTGTGGATGTATCCACCAAACACTGACAATCAGTTATACTTGTTGCTTGACACCGCAATTTAGCCCGTCTCAAAACTCCACCCTTTAGGGTGGGGAGGGTGTAGTCACTGTCCAATGCCAATCCAAGTAGTAGCAACTGTTGCTATGCAAGTCAAGCTTTCCTCTTCTAAGGTGCCTATTAGAGGAGGACGGGAGGGGGGGGGGGGTCTCATGATTATGGTTTCCATGTGATTTGTGTATGTGATTGCTAGAGTCCATGATGTGCCAGCCCATCATTATTGAAGGCAGAATTAGTCCTCAAGATGGTCTTAATGAAAACTATTTCGGTCCAAACTCCTCTCCTGGACAACACTCAGCTGATCCAGGGGTCACGACCTGTGTGCTCCTAGGTTAAAAATCAGACAAAACAACAGAAGTCTGGTTAGTATAGAGGTGGGATTAATGGCTGGCATTGTTAAGGCCTTTCTGGCTACTAGTCGTTTCTAAACAATGATATACTATGCCCCTAAAACCACCAATATACCAAAACAAGACATGTACAGACACAATGTGCTGCATAGATTCCCAATGTATAATGCATCATATGCAATTGGTGTAAAAACTCACAATTGAAAATTAACATTAATCTGATGAAAAGTAGATAATGGATGTTAACCACTTGTCTTAAAAAAATGTACAAAAAATATCTGACTCATCTTTCCCCATCCAAAAATAAAATACTGTACACAGAACACTGCACTCCCTTTTGACCAAGAGTGTGACTTGATGTGACATATACAAGGACAGAGTGTCATAGAATTTATTTAGACTAGAGTGATGCCCACGTTGTGATGGCAGAACAGGTCAGGCCCAGAGATTGAAATGTCTCCCTGTTATTCATTCCAAAAGAGGCCTTTGTGCTGGTTCTAGGACAACCGGAAAGGCAGATTACTTTCTCTGCCCGTGTCTCATTTATGCTCTCTTACTATTATGGAGTGCCTGTGTCAGGAACAGGAGAGTTTACAGAGTTCTGTGGTGTTCACAGGGCGCAATTCAGTCGACCATTAATTATCAAGGAAGCCAACGGCATGTTGCAATGCATGTAGCTGCCTCAAATCAGCTTGCAGTGTGTCCATCATTTAATCTGCCTGTATGGAGTGGTGTGATGTCAGAACAAATGGATCATGGGCAAGGCACCTGTCCAGAGCCCCAGGCAGAAGCCTTTTTGAGGCAGCTCTGGACAACCGTGGGTCTGACAGACTCTACACCGGGCACTGCATCCCCTGTGCTGCCAAATTTGAAGTCGAGGGGGCAAATGGTTCTCGAGTTACACGTACAGACGGACTGGGTGCATTCATAGATCATATAGTTGTTACATACAGAACTACTACAGTTGTAATGGAACTGACCTGGTATTTGTTGTAATGTTCCAGAGTGCTACAGTGTTTGCTTTTAGCTTCATCCTCATCAGCATAGATAACTTGACACAAGTTACAGAAATAACCAACAACAGGCCGAACAAACTCTGTACCTGTAACACAAAGAGGCAAACAATGGATGCTTTCAACAATGTATTTTTTTTTCTGTAGGATCAAAAATGCCCTTCTACTACGATACTACCAGTATAGTAGTACTAATACTATATACCATGCCTGGGCATTATGTGGCCCGGGGGCCAAATGCGGCCCTATGGCTGACTCTGACCGGCCCGGGGACCACCAGTGGTCCTTGAGAGAGTTCCAACTTAAATATGGAGAGTTGGTTAACCAGATGTAACTCTTTGAGAGCGTAAAAATGAAACCAAATGGACCCTTGCGGGTCCATTTGGTTTCATGTTTACGCTCTCAAGAGTTAAAATATTCATCTGAATTACCTAAAATCTACACAATCAGATAATTTGTTTCCCAAATCAGGCCTGGTATTGTGAACAAAAAACAAAATAAATCTTTAGTTTTTGGGTCTGTAGGACTAAAATGTCATCAAATGACAGGGCCCCGGTATCAAAAAGTTTGGTCTTACTCTTACTTTCGTCTTGAAGTTAAATTAATACTACGCAGACCTTTAGTCTTGGCCCTCCACAATATTTTATGTATCTCATGTGGCCCCTTGGGGAAAATAATTGCCCACCCCTGCTATATACGGTATACTGTATATGTGTATATATATATATATATATGTGTGTGTGTGTGTGTGTGCTAGTACTAATAGAAATTGAATACACAGAAGTAATAGAAGAACATTGCAACTAGAAATCCTTCTGTCACTCTGCAGTAGCCATCTATACTAGTGATGGTGTTAAGGTGTTAGATGGAAAGAAAACACAAATACTTTACGTGTCAGTGGAACAAGTGTTTTTTCTTACCAACAGGCTTAGTCGGTTGGATGGGTTCAGCAGCAGCTTGAAACTTGACCGCTGCCTCTGGGGTTTTGGCCCTGGGACACTAAAAAGAGAACACACAGAATGTGTATTTCTAGAAAAGTCTGAACTGCAATGTTTTTCATTACCACTGTTGATTATACCATATGTAGCCTGGTCTAGCCCTCAATGATTTTGGCCTTGGGGGGCGGGGGTGTCGTGGGATCCACACGGCGGAAGTGCTGCGCTCTGATTTGATCTCACTAACGTGTCGCCATCTCCGGCCCCTCCCACGCCCGTCCACTGCTGTTCTACGTCACATCATTTAGAGCGACGCCCACCCCGGAAGGTTGACACGCCCCTCAAGGCCACTTTCCAACGCGCGTTAGTCCAGGCTTTCCGTTTTCGCGCAAGGCGAACGAAAATGAAAGCCTGGGTGTCGAGGCTATACCATATGTAAAATCTCTGACTTTCAATGACTGCAAAGTGACCGCATTTCCCCGACCCAATAAAGCTAAAATATAAAGCTATGATTTGGGTCATAGCCTGCCAGAACATTAAACACACCGTATGCATGGCCATGAAGGGCTCCTTTACAGGATCCACTGAAATGTTAACTCTTTGACGGATTGGCAGTAGGCTGAGTAGGTCGGTAGGCAGTTATGCTCCAGTTATGCTCAATACTAATGAAATAGCTTATTTTTTGGATTTGACATTTCACGGTTTCCAGTACTTGTTAGATAGATAAAAGCATTTAAAGTTGTAAAATCTGGGTATTGTAGCGCAATCGCCACTGAACCCTTTTGTGTACTGAACACGTTTGTGTTCTAAGCGTTATGTTTTAACTATTGAAAAATAGCAGATCTACAAGCTCAGCTTGTATCTCTGCTATTTTTGAAAAATCGTGAAAACGTGGTGCAAATCTTTGAATATTATGTTATTCAGAAACTAGAAATCTAGACAGGACACAATGCATTAAAGGACTTGAAGTGCTGCAGGCAGATGAAATCTGGCTGCGCCATGCTAGTAATTACAGTACCTCACTTCCTGGTTCAGACGATGCCACTTCCTCAGAGGTTGCAGGCTTCTCTTCCTGCATAGTCTCTCCTGTTTTCTCCTCCCCTCCAGTCTTATTTGTTTTCTCCAGCTCATCTGTGTCCTCCTCCTCTCCAATCTTAGTTGTTTTCTCCTCCTCATCTCTGTTCTCCTCCTCTCCAATCTTAGTTGTTTTCTCCAGCTCATCTGTGTCCTCCTCCTCTCCAATCTTAGTTGTTTTCTCCTCCTCATCTCTGTTCTCCTCCTCTCCAATCTTAGTTGTTTTCTCCAGCTCATCTGTGTTCTCCTCCTCTCCAATCTTAGTTGTTTTCTCCTCCTCACCGGTCTCATTTGTTTTCTCCTCTCCAGGCTCATTTGTTTTCTCTTCTGTCTCGCTCCTCCTTCCTGTTCTCAGTCTTTGAGATCTCCTCTCTCCCACCCGTTTCCTCATGTCTGTCGAGGTTGTTTTTTCCTCTCCTATCTCCATTTTCTCCTGCTCTGTCTCCTCCTCCTGCTTCTCTCCCGTCTCCATTCTGTTCTCCTCCTGTTCTGTCTCCTTTATCTCCTCTCTGTTCTTCTCCTCGCTTGTTTCCTTTGTTTTATCCTCCTTTCCTATCTGCTTTATTTTCTCCTCCTCTCCTGTCCCCTTTATCCTCTCTCTGTTTTCCTCCTCTCCTGTTTCACTTGTTTGCTCTTCCTTTCCATTCCCTGTCTCCACTCTGTTCTCTTCCTGGACTGTCTCTCCCTTCTCTCTGTTTTCTTCTAATTTATCGCTTATTTTTTCCAATGTAATTGCCATTTGCTCCTCCTTCTGTTTCTTTTGACTATTTGGCTTCCTTTTTTTCTCTTTTTGCTTCAGGCTCATATTCACTTTTTGTCCATCCGAGTCAAATTCCCATCTGCAACACAAACAGATGAATATACATGTGTATCTACAGATGTGTTATGTTAATGCAATATCACTAGCTGTGACTGAGAGGGTGATCAATCAGTTTGTGCTGATTGCTCAGCTGCTGTGTCTTCCCTAGTAATTATACAGCCAGTGGAATTAGGCATTTGGCATTACCAAAAAGATTTGATTATTTAAATCAATGTTTTCAATAGTTTGTTAGAAATGCCATATATACAGTATATACTGACCCGTTGGTGAGTGTTTTGTATCGTTCAGACAGCTGGACAAAGATGACGCAGCCTTTGAACTCGAGTGTCTTGCTGGACAGAACCGTGGCTGCTTGTACTGCGTCAAATACACTGGTCATCTCAATGTAGCCCTGAAATACAATGGAACATGTAATGCAAAGTGAAATTGCACTCTGCTTAGGTTTCCTTGTGGGATCAACTGATAAATTACATGGACTTGGCATGACTTGACATTTGAACTAAATTGGACATTTCAATGAAATAATATTTCTTATGGACTAGGACTACAGTTACAAGCACTGATGCCATTAGAGTAGCATTTAAATAACAAGATTGAAGAAAGAAACAGTCTGGTTGTTGACCGAAGTCAGGCATACGTTAGAAAACTAAGACAACAGTCAAACAGACAGTAGAACAGACATACCACTTTTGATTTGCGTTGGATTTTGTATCGAAGCACTTTGCCATAATCTTGAACGATCTTCAGGAAGTCTTTGTCAGAGAAGCCCTTGTTAGGGAGGTTCTTGAAGCACAGAACCTTGGTAGACTGCTCCTAAAAAAGAACACAATTATATTCTACTAAAGCATTCATACAACAATTCATCTTATATAATTCAACCTACAGTACCATAACAGATAGGGTCAGTATGACTTCATTATATCCACTGGAATACATACTATAATATCTACCAGAATATACATTTTATAATAGTGTATGTTTATGCTATAATCCATACTATATCTAATATGAGTGTTTAATACATACAGTGTAACTAGTACTACTAAGTTCATACAGTTTTAGACTTCACCTCGTCTTTCTCTTCACAATCCTCCTCTTTTTCCTCTGGGGGAAAAGAGAAATACATCAAATTATTCTAAACTGGGTTTTTAATAGAATTCCCTTTTAAAGGATGTAATAAAGTGAATGATTGATGCATTACCTTCCTCCTCTGTCTCCCCTCCCAGTTCATCCAGCGTGATACAACTGGATAGGTCTGTGGGGTAATCTGTGTCTGCCTGGAGAATAATTCCACACACATAAATCATAATGTACATATAGAGGGTTTGTGTCTTGGATTCAGTTTGACTTTTTCATACCTCCAACTCCACGTCTTCCTCTGGTACCTCCTGTTGTTCACTCTGTGCTTCCGACACGCCTGGTTCTGCGCTGGTGCTAGTGCTCTGCTCTGAGAGCTCTGCCATCTCCTCCTTCTCTTCTGCAAAGGTAGAATAGCTTAGTTTTGGAAGCTTTTCTTTTGGACGCAACAGAATGTTCATGGTTGGCTTTTAAGCTTGCACTTGTTTTCAAGGTACCCGTTTGGCCTTCACCATCCTCTGCTCCTTCCTCTCTCTCGTCATCTGAGTCATCAACAAAATCGACATCCTCTCCTAAGACTGCCATTCCCTCGATGTCGCTGTCCTCATCAGACCTGTTTGGAGATCAGTTTGATTGTATAATTCATGAATGTAAAATTATATTATGTTTTGCGTGGTGATGTGTTGCTTGGAGATGGACAGTAAACTCACACTTGGTCCTCCTGGTGCCCATCGGAGTCCATCTGATGTGCCTCTGGTTGAGAAGGCCCTGAAAGGGCTGGCTTATCAGCTGTGGTTTCTGTGTGTGGGACAAAGAGGGTGGACGTGGTCACCAGTTTGATTGTTTTTTCTCTCATGATCCAGAGTTATCAAGCTTACAGACTAGGAGGGTGATCAATGAGCTGTCAATCGATTAAAAAAATTAATCGCGATTAATCGCATGATTGCCCATAGTTAATCTTTGATTAATCGCAATTTAATTGCATATTTTAGTTCTAAAATATGTTCTAAATATAGTTCTAAATATACCTTAAATGAGTGTTTTTCAAGAATATTCTTATCAAGGTCAATTATTTATTCTTCATTTGAGCCACAGACCACCATTTGATGACATTTATTTAGACTTCCAGACCTAAATTAAAGAATTTGTCAACAATTTGATGTTGATATCATTGGGAGCAAACATGCACATTTTGTAGAAAGTTTTCTACATTCTCTAATTGTGTAGACTTATTTTAAAGTAACTTAACTGATGCAGATATTTAACAATTATTCACCTGAATTTGGCGAAATTGAACCAAATAGACCCACTTGGCCTTTGGTTTTACTGTGAGTTAATCTCGCACTAAAAAAATTAATCGAGTTAACTCAAGGCTGAGTTAACTCGCGATTAACTAGTTAATGCTGACAGCCTTAAATATATGTGAGAATCATGTGAGAATGTTAATTTGGTGATGCCTCGTTCATACCGTTTGATGACTTTATTTAATTACCCTAATAAATATTCAACACTGCTTTACGGGCAAGTTCTACCTAATGTTCACAATACAATTAAACTCAGGCAAGAAGTGGTATGCTATTTATTTTTCCCATCAACCCTGAATCTCTACATTGTCTACTTTCTGCAAGTATGACCCAGAAAAGTGGTGTTTGATTCTCACCAGACTGTGGTGTTTTGGTTATTTTGCTCTCCTTTTCTCCATCGTTCTTCTCAGCTTCTTTCTCCTTAGCAACCTCTGTCCTCCTCTCACTGCTCACTGTCTCTCTGTCCGTCCTCTTTCCCCCATCCTCCTCGTCTCTATTTCTCTTTGGAGAAGGGCTCCTACTCCTCGTCTTTGTCCTTCTGGCACTATGTGGGCTTCTGGTCCTACTCCTCTTCTTTACAAAACTATCCTTTTCTTCGTATTTCTTCGCTTTTGGAACCCGCCTGCAGGACATTAGCAGCAAATATTTCACATCAACATCAAAGCATTGTTCATCATCATGATTGTAAACACCACATATTCAGGTGAAATTCTCCCAGGAACAAAACACAAAGTTGAATTAACCCTGAATGAAACTTACATGAGTGTGTTATATTCTCCAGAAAAGAACACCTTAGTGGCCACACCATCTATTTTCAGGATGTTGGTGGAATAATAGTCCACCAGCTTCTGAGCATCTGGAGCAAATTTCATTTCTACAGAAGCCTGTTTGAAACATAATGTAAGACAGAGAACACTAAATAGTACACTACACACATACAGTAACACATAATATAATGAAGATAATTATGGTTGCAAATAAATAAATAAATAAAATATGACATCTTCACATGAATCCTCCCAGCTCCCAGACGCATGCCACGTACAGTAATGTAGGTTCTCACCTGACAGCGTGTTGTGTGTTTAAGTCCTGTTCATGACAACCTTTTCTGCGTGTTTCTTCCCTTCTCTCTATCCCTCTTTCCTGTCTATCTTCACTATCAATAAATGCACAAACTGCCATTTTCAGGAAAAAAAAGCTTCAAAAATAAAAAAATATGCCAAATAACCTTGTGTCTCACTTTACTGACAAAATTGTGCCACCTCCTGCTTATTGCATGAATTTATTATTATAAGACTTCCATGAGTCTTTCATCAATGGAAGGAAACGGCAGACACATTTCTCTTCTTGTTTCAATTTAATGAGCATACATGAGACTCTCCTTTTTCTGCAGGGCCTTATTGGAAAAGCATCTACTGTTTTGCAGCAATATTGCTTTACAAACAGAATCAACTTGCCCGTCATTGCCAACATTATATAGTACAATGTCATGAGGTGTGTTCACATTTCAGTACTATACAGCAGGGGTTGACACTAAGGTCTCGGAGGCACTTGCCCATTGGGCAAGTGCAAGTCAGGTTCTACTTGCCCTCAGCTCATGGTCACTTGCCCCCCAAAAATATATTGTAAATTTTGCAGATGTAACTCTTGAGAATGTAAAAATGAAACCAAATGGACCCTTGCGGGTCCATTTGGTTTCATTTTTACACTCTCAAGAGTTAAAATGCATCATCTTAATTAGCCCAGGTCTACACAACTAGAGAATGTAGAAGATTAATGGTCATTTTGATGTGTATGTTAATTTGCCTGTTTTGTTTCCCAAATCCAGCCTGGAATTGTGGATAGCTAGAAAGCAGGGAAAGACACAGAGGCAGAGTGCAATGACTGCCTTCAAGACAAATTTATCTTGTGTTGTGTTATAGTGCACTAAGTTGCACACTTGCCCGATCGGCAACAAGGTAGCAGTCTTTACTTGCCCCACCATTTTTTTTTAACTTGCCCCGGGAAAGCGGGCAAGTGTTAGTGTCAAGCCC